>QXCR01000231.1:0-40112 GCA_004380135.1 Stemphylium vesicarium
TTGTGCGCGCAGCCGAGCTACATGGTCCTATCGACAGCTATATTGAGCTCAAACTCAAGGAGCACAGTGCCGCAACGGCACCATCACGACGCCGGAAGAACCGCGAGCAGCTGCCTGCTGCGCAGCCGCGACTATATGTACGCGAGGGCGGCCTAAGCGGCAAGGATTGGGCGACAATTACGGAGTATATTCAACTCCTCGAGCCATTTGCGGAAGCTACACGGCTGCTTGAAGGCCGCGGCCGACATGGCCGCCACGGCGCTATATGGGAGGTTCTAGTAACGTTTGAATGGCTACTTAACCAACTTAAGGCTCTTAAGGACCGCCTTAAGGACATAAACTACGAAGACCCTAATGCGCCTAAAGACCATCTTATTACGCACGTTAACCTTGTACATAGTAAGCTTGCTAAGTACTACGAAAAATTCAATAACGCGCCTATTTACTACGCCGCTATAGTCCTCCACCCGCACTACAAGAACCACCTCGCGGCGCTCTGGAAGGTGCCGAACACCCATATCACCGCCCGTGACGGCGTCCACTATCGCGACGGCTGGCTTGATAATAACCATCGGGCGTTCTTGCGAATGTGGCAAGAGCGAAGCAACGCTACGGTCGACGTAGCCGACGCAGTAACGCCGCCGCAAAAGAAGCCCCGGCTAGGGTTGTCAGCGTCGCGATCAGCCTTTCTGCAGTCGTCGATTAAGACTAATCTGCGATAGGTAGAGGCAAGTCTGAAGGAGGATAAATATAAGATCTAGAGGCGGTAACTAGCGTTAGCTAAGGAGGACTAGCTCTCGCTTAACCCACTACTCTACTAGGAGTTAGTTACTAGATAATTTCTAGTACTCTTAAAGTTTGCTATTAATATACTTATAATACTAGCGGCAGCAGTAGACTGCGAGTAGACATTTAGCGAGCTTAGCAACATATTAGGCACGCGGAGACTTTAAATAAAGCTAGAGCTTATCGCAGCTTTATAGAGTTTGAAGAGCTAGAAGAGGCTTAGTATACGGCCAGCAACTACCTCTACTTATAGGCTAGCACGTGTACTATTAGAGGAAGAAATTTTAAGAATATAAGAGTAGCTATCCTAATTTAATATTAGTTAATCTAGTTTAGATTAGTCTAGTTAGTCTAGTTAGTCCGTAGTAGTAGTAATATTAGTTTAGTTTAGTTAGTTTTAATTTACTTAAAAAGTCTTAGTAGTTAGTTTAGTCTAGTTTAGTGACCTTTAAACATTAGTTTAGTTAGTCCGGAGGCCTCCGGACTGACTGAACTGACTGATAGCAAGTCTGCTTCCAACACTTCGCAAAAAAGGGAGGTTGAGATTTCGAACGTGCAAATGTAGAGAAAGTTCAAGTCTATTGAAGGGGGGGTCGGAGTATCTGCTGTCTACTCGTCCATCGCGATGAGAGACTCGAGCATTTCAGCGGTGAGAAGAACTGGGTCTTCAAGGAGCAGGCGCCATGCGGTTTCGACGTTCTGACTAGAGCGCGTAAACCAGTTAGTATGACACCAGGGATGCTGTGCAATTGCAGGAGTGGGTGCTTACTCGTGAGCCAGGCACCAGGACATGTTTATTATGTCCAGTGGCGGGAAGTGAACATTCCGTGCCTGAAGTCGACGAACGATGAGCTCGATGATACCCTTGCGCAACTGATCAAGTGTATGTGGTTGGAATCGCATGAAGGCCAGCATGAGTGACTTATGACCGAGAGAAGAACGCATCGCCCCATGACTCTGGGGATTGTAGAGAACATATCCCTCTACATTGTCGCTTGCCGTCCGGCGAGCTTTGTCGAGTAGCTTGGAAATCTGGCTACTATCGCGGTCTGTGATAATCCGGCGGGACATAATCATATTCAGAGTGTGTTGTTGTAGGTTCTGGTGATGACGTTGTAGAACAGCTCGGAGAGGCTGTCGACAAGATCTCGGAGGTGGGCTAAGAGCTCGGTGTCTAGGTAAGCAACGAGCCCGTGACAGATCTCTTTTTCACTTCTACCTGTGAGACGGAAGCCAAAATTTAATCTGACCCTCATGACGGCAACGGCTGTAAAGTTGATAGAGTATGCGCAATACCTGAACGCACATGGCAACGTTCTGCGTGTTCCATGACGCGAAAATGAGGAAGAGAATTAGAGTGAGCCGCACTGTGGAGCAGATCCAGTTGCCTGGTTGGAAGCCTCACACCCAGTCAGACATGAGCTGTTATCCCGAGTGCATTGAATACATTCTGCAGCAATGTATTACAGACTTATGTGTTCGCATCATTTCTTGTCAAATAATAACCCGAGCAAGTTCAGAAGCTGCCTATGCCCGACGGATATCTTTGCGCATGCAGTGACCCACTCTCTTCTAGGTAAAGTACTAGAGCCTCAGGACCTCTATATCAGAGGCGCCGAAGATTCTGGGGTACTGAAAAGCGACGTACTCAAAGGATGGCTGGACATGAGGTCGTAAAAGTTTCGGCCGTCAGCAATGCTCACAACCATTGGTTAGATGATGCACATATAGAGTAGAAAGTCGTTGGCGCTCACAGAGGCAAGGCTCTTTTGCGATGGTTGTATACATCCTTGGGGATGATCGTAGGAATGTACATGCAGGCGGTTGTTTCAGGGATGTCGGAAGATACCTAATGACGTCAAGTTACGATGCCACTAGCGGCCCGTGCCCATACCCGTGGCCATCTTCTGTTCCAGCATCTTGTACTGCCTCTGGTATTCGCTAGCGCTTACAATTTTGTCGTCTACCCTGTTCCTCAACGCCGTGACTCCGGTACCAGACGCATTCTCTCGTTCTGCGACCTTATTATGATATCCGCGGGCCATACTTATGACTCAAGTTTCAAGAATGGTCTCTCGATCTCGAAACAGTTGCCGAATTTTGATCCGATGACTGGTAGCTAGGGCCGCTCAAGAGATCCCGAATATTGCAGAGGTAGGTTGCCGCGCCACTTGAAGGAAGCGAGATGAACCTCGCGGTTGCGCAGTGCCCCGCACCATCGCTGTACATCAATTCCGCTGTCACTCTGCGCTTAGAACAACACAAGAATGCCCGGCCATCTGGAGATGTAGTGCTTTGCACAAGAACAAGCTTTATCGAGGATATACTACTTTCAGCCCACCAGTTACGGCTGTAGCTGCAATAAGCGATTTGAGGCAGTGCTCCCCGTCATCTGAGCACTGCCCCGCTTGCCAGATTATTGATGAATAGCGACCACCCATCCATTTCATTGATCATCCCTCCAGCACTTTACCACAACTTCCAGTCGCCAAGGGCTGTACGTATCTATATTAGTTGCGAGAATTTATAACATCTACAAGTCCACCCCTGCTAGAAATGGAGACCGAGAGGCTATCGACGCCTAGCAGTCGTCCCCAGTCAACCAATTCACTTGGTTTTTTCGAGCATAAGTCGCTCGAGAATAGTGCACCCACTATTCGCCTCATTCGAATTCTGCCTCCATGCTAATCGGGAAGCCTACTCCAATGCGAGATACGGGACGCTCTCATAAGCGACACCTACATGTGTTTTTTCTATGTCTTGGGCGCTGGAAATCCAGGTGATTGGATTATCCTGAATTGCCAACTGTTCTGGATCCGCAAAAACTTGCAGGACTTTCTCAACTCTGCAAGAAGGAATCCTCGGTTGTAACCCCAGTGGTTCTGGATAGATGCCTTGTGCATGAATCAAGCAGATGTCGCTGAGAAGAACCACCAGGTTCAACAAATGGGAAAGATCTTTGAAGGAGCGGTCGAGGTTATAGCTTGGCTTGGGGTTGACAAGGAGATTGCACTGCTCTTTGAACAAATCCCTCAATACAATCTGGCTCTGAAAGAAAGAGGGTAGGAAGAAGCACAATCGCTCGAACTGCAGTTCGGCAGCTTTGCTAATTCCGAATACTGGAATCGCGCTTGGGTTACTCAGGAGATCATCCTAGCGCAACAATTGAACCTCACGGCTGGTGAACAGACTCTGGCTGCGGACCTGATACCTTTCCTCCCACATTGGGACGATTTCGCAGACAGCATGCATGTGCTTCTCAAACGTTCCAGACCACAAGGGTTTCGAGAGAATAGTATCACCCTTCTCTTGGCTCTGTTCAAAGTGAAGTTATGCCAAGTGATCCGCGACTGTGTATTTTCGCTGCTCGCCATTTACGGTGAGGGCGCAGATCTTCAGGTTGATTACGACATACCACACGAATCGCTAGCTATGCACATACTGCGTTGTTGTCGGGCCCGGTTCTGCCTTTGTTCAGTCGACATCGTGAAAGGATGTTTGCGGATCACGTCGTTAGAGGTTGGCACACGATCCTGGCACGATCTCACGAAACGGCAATTCGCATACGCACGCTTGCCAGTGTCCAAGTGCGTCGCCAGCGAGTGCCAATGCGATCCCGTGGAAGAATACAACTTTGGTAGATACCATCGACCTACTTGCAGTACTATTCATTTGCGATATCACCAAAGCTCTGTGTTCACTATCGTTGATTTGGTTTTGCCCGGTCAGCTCGAGGGGTTCGGACGAGCAACGCTGCCATACAAAATTAGCGCCATCAGACAGAACTTCCCTACATTTGAGACTAAATGTGCTGACCTCAAATTTGATGAAGGGTTCGATTGGTGTCACGTCAACCTTTCTTTTGCAGGTCTGGTCAGACTTTGTGAGTCCTCCGCTGAACCCTCTTGCGGGTTAATGTTAGACATACCAGGCCGGTGGGTACAAATGCAAAATGGGAAAGGCTTCAAGGATTTGTGTGAGGATTTGATCCAGCACGAATACTAGAAAGTACTTTCTAAAGAGTGTAAATGTCGAATCAGTTGTCTTCTAGTTATATTATGTGTAGTACGGTGCCTAACATACCATATAAACATGTCTTTCACGATATCGTAAAACGAACTTGCGCTCGTAGGTTGCTGAGCACACTGGCGCGACACACTCTCTCCAAGCCATTCCTTACCGTAGATGGGCAGGTTGAAGAAATCGACTTCAAGGAGTACTACGCTCTCTTCGAGAGACAGTGGGGCGACTTGTTCGTTAGTCAGGGTTACTACATTCTCTGGCTTTGTCTCGAGACTAGCGAGGTGCTACTCTGCTGGAGCATGGAGCTGGATTATGCGACGGGGACCTCCGAAATCGCATTTTCATTCATTTGGCACCCTCATGGTCTTCATGAAAATGTCCGTGTCGGACCAGACAGCATAGCCTCCAATGTTACAACTTCGGAGTCCGGATAACGCTGCTTCAACGACCTCCCTTCTAAGAACGCGACGTTCATTTTCGAGAACTGGGTGCGGGACGTGTAGATAGCCCTAGTACTGCCTGAGCAGTGTGATACGTTTACCACTATCTCCGAGTCCTACAAGGAAGGTTCCGCGTACTGGAACGGTCGAGAGATTGAGGTACACGGTCATGTTGAGCAGTTCACTAGACTGATAGTTCAATGATTTGACGAACATGACGACCAAAGGGGTTGCGCGAGGGAAAGTAGGAGGACAGGGTTCGTAATACACCTTATCAATTTGTCTCTAGTTAGTCCCTATATAGCTGCCAGGATGTGGATGAAGACTAGGTCGTCTTGCTTGCACACTACGTGCGCTGCAGCCAACACAACCAGTACTAAAGCCTCGTGCGAAATTAACGTTCGTTTTCAGCTCTCCACGCAGCCTTCATGCACGAAAAGCCAATAATTCAAAAACCACTCGCCCCCTTAACATTTCCAATACTTCACTCACAAGGCTGAAGAGCGATCGATCTAGTAATAGGCCGTTTATCGGCAAGTGAGGTCTCACAGATAAGTCCAAGTTCTGTTTCCGGTACGGGCTTGACATCTTGTGAACCAGTCGCAGGAAACGTCGTAAGGTTTTGAACTTAGATGTTATTATTCATCGAGTATTGGCTGGAAATCTTTGCCTGGTTGGACGTGGGATGCAGCCTTCCTGCATGGTTGCACAATCATATGCACATGATTTACGCCTCCAATATGTTCAATGCATCCCCCGCACAGCTTAAGGGCACCCGATATTGCAAGAGGCCGTTCATTCGCAAGTGAGATGCGACAAGTATGTCACATTCCGTTCTGGGCACAAGGTTCCCGTCCTTGTGCATGGTTCCGCCACTAAATGACTGAACGCTTATCAATGTTGGAGGTATACTTAAGAGGTTATGACGTGGGACCAATGTGGGCGTGAATATATAATGTCGTGATGCTCAGCAAAGCTCATTTCATTCCAAGTCCTTTTACACACCTTTCAATCAAACCCCGTCCCCGATCTCTCAGCCTAAAACTATCTGACTCGCTTTTCTCTCACCATGGCTGGCATGGCGGAAACCCAAATCATTGGTCCCGTCAACGCTTGCGCTGGAACCATCAAGGTATTTCGAAGAAAATGAATCCTAGTTTATAGAGCTGACGAAATTAGTGCTCTAGGTGTAGCTTCTGGCAGAAGCTTCAGTGCGAATGCTCATGCAGGAAGTAACCTTTATTGAGCTACGCTGGCACTGAGGGCCGGGAGATGCTTCACAAAACCTATAAATGGAGCGGTACAGGGGTAGGTAGAGATGAATTGTGTCAACTTGGTAGGATATGTGGAAGGGTAATTGTTGCTCTAGTCTGGTCGTTGTCCCTCGTTTGGTCGCTACGAAGATAAGTAGAGAAGACGCAAGTCTATATAAGAATTGTATTAGGTTCGTATTCACAATACGCCTTTCAAAATTTTCTATGCACTCATTCATATCCATTATATATTATGAGGTTATGGCTAGATATTATATAGTACCCATTGACTTGGATCGTGAAGCCGTTCGTGGGTAGTGCTGGCTGTCACGCGTGGTCGAGACTTATGTACATGGAATTACAACCGCTGCTGATAGTCATCAGAAGCTACATCCCTCATTTAATAGAGACGGGCAGACTCGGATGACCCGGAGCAGCTGGGCTTGTGTTCAGTTTTACGAGAGCCTTGTTGATCGACGCGGCGATGATCTGATTGTTCTTCTCCAGAAACATGAAGTGCGCATTGCCCTTGATACCAATGTCGGCAAGCTTGATCCATTGGTAGTTGGTGAGGCCCATCTGCTTGAAGTACTCGATGAAGCAGTGATCGTACGTGATATGTGGGCTAGCCTCGGCAGTAACCATGATGTAAGGCACTTTACCAAGCTGGGTGAGCTTGTGAATAATGCCAGTCTGAAGAACACAAGAGCGCTTGGCCGGGTCATCAGGTCCAACCTCAGCGGTGGTAATGTCGGAGCAGTTCGTGACCGGGGGATCGTATGTCAACGGTGTGTTTGTGAGACCGCATGACCGAGCAGCGGTGCGACCGACACCGGCAACAGTGTTGTTTCCGATAAGAGACGTAAATGGGATGTTGCCAGGCTCAATGTTGATATTTGCGCGGAGCAAGTCGGGACAGGCGTCCGACCAGATGGCGGTATATGTGCACCCGGCAGAGTGACAGACCGTGTACGACTGGCCAATCATGCTAAGAAGCTGGCATCCAGATGTGCGCATAGTGTTCTCCACGTTCACGCTAGACGAAGAGATCGGAACGTTGGCGGCAGTGAAGGCGTCGAAAACGGCATCGCCACGAGATCCGTTGCCGGGCCATTGTGTATGTATGTTGGCCTGCGGGTACTGGTCGAAGTTTTCCGGGGCTGTGAAGCCCTGCTCGTTGATGATGTCTGTGGAACCAATGCGAAGAGGGTACTTGGAGAGAAGCTGCTGGCCACTTCGGCCATTGGCAGCGATATCAACAATGTAGACCTGGTAGCCTTGATCGAGGTAGTAGGAAGCCCATCCCTTGCGATTGTCTGGCGTGTTCAGCCATTCCGCGCCTGTGTTGACACCCGCTGACACGAAGACCATCGGGTAAGGCTTGTTGACCTTTTTGGCGGGCGTGAGCTTCTCCACGTAAATTTGGTCGCTCCATAGCTGCTGGCCTGGGATTCCGGAGTCTGCGTAGCCACCACCGATGTAGAAGAAGTCGCGCTGGTACGCGGATTCCTGGCTGCTACATTTTGGGCTGATGCCTTTGACACCAGTGCAGTCCTCTGCTGCTGAAGTCAAGAACGGCAATGCTGCCGACAGCAGACCCGAGAGGATAGTACGCGAATACATGGCCGCGCGAAAATGAATCTGACCGGAACGAATGGACCCCTAGTAGCAACAAAAGAGTGAAGTTGGCTACTGATTGAAAGGCTGATAGAAAGAGGAGAGAAGGCCCTTGGTTTTACGTGGGTTTGATGTCTGCTTTCTCTGCAAATCCTTCTATACTCAGGTGGCTACACGATGCTGGAAGGAATTTGCGCGGCTGAGTCGGCCATCTGCATCCGCATCCAGCTTGAAGGACGCGCTCCTGGACGAAGCGGACATTACCTACTGTAAAAGGCCTAGCGGGACGGCTCCTAGCTGCCTTCCTGATCCTTCGGTCCCGGAGATATACCGATATGCCCTCAGAGGAAGGTCCCGCGTCAAAGCACCACAGGGATGGCCAACGCGAGAATGAAAGCGAGGAATGTTTTCGGATGTGACTGAGGGAGCGTGTTATACATGTTGTGTAGTGGCTTTAAGGAAATTAATTCGAGTCAGGATCTGGGTTGCACCACGTAAAGTTTGCGAAGTTAAGATTAGCGATCAGGGTCTGTGTCCCGCAATTGCATTGGTGGGGTTGCATGAGTGCGAAGAAGCCGCCTCTTGGTGATGGAACCCGGGGCACAGGTCGCCGACATCGAATCGTCCCTTCTTTGAGAGCTAGCCTCTTTGGGCAGGAGCTAGAATCTAGTGTACAGTAGTGTTTGGCACGCGCCCCGAAGTTCATGTCAACATCATTGATTGTACAGCATCTGCAGCCCCCCACCTATTAAATACACCTATCAGAACCCTCAAAAGTTTGGATTTGGCAAAAAATAAAGCTAAAAGATTCCCTTGAATCTGGTCGAACTGGGATAGATGTGGCTGTGCACGCCTTCCACGCAATCATGCGATCAATGCGATCGAGCATTCCTGGCCACGTGCACGGATTCTACGCCACTTGATGACACAATTCACTCTTGCTCATGCATGCTACTGACTGGTGTGGGAAGCAGTGGGTGAACTACTGGGGGAGTATGTCAATTGATGGGTGACCCAGATTCTAGAGCAGTGGCGGACCTGCTCGGAAATTCTGGGGTGACCTGTGCACCAGCACCCTTGTATATCCCGAGATGATCACGGACAAGTGCCTACGAACCAGCACTCAAACTGCAGACCTCCGGCGGAGCCATCCGCGCCGCGGCGCGGATGCCCTGAACGTCAAGTGGACACGGATTCTTGTTAGCCAAACAGAAAGCAATCGTCTCTCTGGCTGCCAATCCTACACGGAGGTGTCAAGATAAGACGCCACTCACGCCCGCGCCTAGTGGGATATTCTAACGGTCGTCCTACTAAGAAGGTGGCTGACTTCCCGACGATCCGTTCACAGGTCTTATCTCGGCCAAAAGCGTCAGCCCGATCTTGAAAATTTGGCAATCCCCACGTGGCTCCTACTTCCATTTTTCAGTTGTAGCCCCTGCGACTCTGTGTAGCAGATGATCGGGATGGTGAGAGTCCTTCAGCAACAGCCTTGCTAGACTAGTCTGCTACCAAAGGTTAAGAGATACTCCTTGCAGAAGTCGAGGCCTTAGGGCACGGCGGCGATTCGGTGCAAACGCGTCGCCAATTACCTTCTCATTGGGGTGCCCGTAAGCACTTCCCGCTCTTCATATGCAGCATAACCCTGTTCCTGGTATATGGTGGAATGTGGCTGCATCCTTCAAACAAGGCGATGGGCTGAGCGAGGCCTTAAGGACTGTCAAGTCCAAACCCTCCGATTGAGATTTTGTTCTGTCGATCTCTCTCGGAGTCGCCTCAAACCCATGTGTTGTTCTCCCTTACAGTATCGCCAAGCCGAGTCAGCATACCGATAGCACGATGGTCTCGGCTTATTTCAACACACCACCGGCTAACGAACTCGACGAACGGATTGCTGCAGGTTTATTGCTGCTCACTGGTCTTACTCCTGATATCAAAGATCCCAAAGATGGTGTCACGATTCCACCTTTCCGCCCAACGGAGAATTACCACTTAGAGACCAAAGGCCCGGCCGTCATAGTCGCACTCTCAGTGTGTATGGTTATCCTCACGCTTGCCACCTTCCTAAGACTGGGCATTCGATTATTCGTCCATGGGGTTCGTTTCGGTGCTGATGACTGGCTCATCATTCCTGCGTATCTCCTCTCGATGGCGTACCCAGCGCTCCAAATCGCCATGGTTCAGTATGGCGGGGCCGGAAAACACTTTTACGACATCACCTATCAGGAGTATCACTATTACAAATATGTGAGTGGAGTCGACCCCGATGATCCGCCATCATGCACAACTAATCTGAGTCTATAGCTCGCACCGTTAGCCGCGACCGTGTTCTACGTCTATGTGGGAATTGTCAAGATGAGCATCGCGTTGTTCAACGTTCGACTAACAACGCTTACCACGCGGTTTTGGAAGAACGTCAACTGGACCTTTTTCGTCGTCTGTACGGCTTACACCCTTGCGGCGTTGTTTCTAAACATTTTCAAGTGCAACCCTCAGTACGCGAGTTTCAACTTACCTCGGATCGCTGAGTCGGGCAAGGTACCGAAGTGTTTGTCCGTCAACCACATGAACAGTATCCTTCGCTTGAACCTCGCTCTAGACTTCACCGCCCTCGCCATCCCCGTCATTGTGTTATGGAAAGTCCAGCTGAGCTGGAAGAGGAAGATGCGCATCTTTGGTCTGCTGTCTATCGGTCTGATTGCTTGCATCGCATCAGTAATGACCCTTGTCTCGCAGTATACCTTGGCGACGGACCCGCTATGGAACTACACGACTCTACTGGCATGGATCATGGTCGAGTTGGTCGTCAGCCAAGTCGCGGCTTGCGCTCCCACGCTTGCCTACCTTCTTCCGCGCCGCATGTTTTCGAAGCATCAAGCATCCAACAGCGCTAGCAAATTGACGAGCCACAAGCCGACCACTGGCTTCGGATCGCGACTATCAAAGAACGATTTCGCTTTAAGGGCACGTCACATGAACGGGGAAGATGAGTACAGCGATGAGGAGGAACGGCGGATCATAGTGAAGGAAGATGTTAAGATGGAGTGGCAGGCTAGTGAGCGCGGCTATTCTCACGGTTCGCAGTTGAGCGAGCATTCGGGCGACGACGGTAGCATAGCAACCCGGCATGGTAACCATGGAGGAAAGCCCGGCGTCATGATCTATGACGGCCGGCAACATGAAGAGAGCACAAGAGTTTGGGTGAGCACCGATACATCAGGCGGAAATGACCCTGGGCGTGGGGCTCTCCCAGGACAGGCAATATGAAGCATGTAAATTACGCATAATGAACACGACCTCCTACTACTTACACAAACGACGCATGACTACCTACGCAGCACCAGGTATCGGTACCGGCCCAACCGGACCCTTACTCGCTCCAATATTAGCTTGATGCATAGTCCTTACACCCCAATGATCGGGGTAGTCAACGGCAGTATGAAAAATCTGGTAGTTAGCCCACATAACAATGTCACCTTCCTCGACCTTGGGCAGCATAACAAACTCCGGCTTCAACACACGTTCCTGAATGGGCTTCAGCCATCGCCTGATCTCAGCCACGTCGCCAACAACGCGCGGCTCTTCGTCCTCGTTCGAGCGGAAGAAAGCGCGGCGCACGCAGATACCGTGAACCATGAATGCGCGTTCGCCTGTGACGGGGTTGAGCCAGACCATCGGGTAGCATTTCACGTCGTTCTCATCGTAAGGACACAGGTCTTGAAGCGCCTTTTCATTGCCTTGACTTACGACGCCGAGTCCGTTTGGTTGCGCTTTGCAGTCGCTCATCCATTGGTAGGGATGTGGTGCGTATTCGACCCAGGAGTGATCTGCGAGTTTCTTTTCTTGCTCAGTCATCATGTCGTAGGTTTGTACGTTGCTTATGAATGCGGTGAGACCGGGCTCTGTCTTGAGAGTTTGGCCACTGCCGTCGTCCCAGTGGATGGTGAGTTCGGGTGATGTAGGCCGTTTGATGCAGCGCAGTGTGGTGAACCAGGCAGGGTCGCGGGCGTAAAGCGGTGCGTCGATGTGCCAGCGTTGGAAGCGAGTGTGACCTGCTTGGTACTCCTCGTCTGTTGGGGGATTGTTATGCCATGCGTGCAGGACATCTTTTTGGATCGTAACATCCTTGAGACCGTAGTGGTTTTCTCCTTGATAGCCTTTGCCTATTAGACGGACGTTCTCTGCGCCTGGGATACCGAGTACGTCTCTCCCTTTCTGTGTGCGTTCTTAGCCACATACTCATTTGCGAAGGTCCCAATGGCGTGCTTACAGACAATAGCCCACCTTGCTTATGAAACGTCTTCACGTCGCCGTGAGAATGGACTTGCGGTGCTCTGGGATCGAAGCGGGTGACGAGCTCCCACTGTTTGGTAGGTTCGAGATTTTTCTGTCCTTTGACAACGACGAGTTTGTGTGTCCAGATGGTATCGGAGAGCAGCTTCACGTCTGCGTCTAAAGATGTTTTTCAGATGATGTCAAGTGTTGTGCATCTCTCGGGTTGCACATACCAGTGATTTTGTTCAGATCAAGATCATTAATGATAGCTCCGAAGTTGTGCTTCTCCTTTACAGTCTTCTTCATCTCTTTAACCGTAAAGGTCCGCTCAGAAGCGAGAACACCCGGAGACATGGTGGGAAGCAGACGTGCAGGTTCTTTGTACCCTATCACCTTTCGACGTGGTACTCTCCTACGAGAAGTCTTAAATAGATAGAGCGAGAGTTCTAGTGGTGTGAAATCGAAGCCGGAAGTCATGTATGGGGGTTGTTATGATGGTGAAGATGCTGAACTATATTGACCTGTTCGTTTTGCCAAATCGTAAATCAATCCCCATTTTCGCAATCGCGTGAATTCCAGACCCCTGTTTCGCCTTTCAACGCCTTATCAAACAACTCGCACAGGAAATGATCGGAATTGGGCGTCAGTTCAGTCGCGAATTTACCGAACATGCGGGGAAAGACGCACCGCGTGATGATATAGGCTCCCCTCGCTTAAGCGTTATCTTATCGGCATACATTCACTCGGCCGAGCACGGATCCCGGAGTACTCCCCGGCTTCGGCCGATATCCCGAAAAGATCGCATTCTATCAAATCGTGGTGACGAATTGGTGCTAACAGGTCATGCAGCTGTAAGTAATCGGTAACGAGGGTGTGTCAGATGGGCAAGTGTGCGACGGGAACAGCGACGCGCGAGGTGAAGTTGCGAACAAGTCCAAGCAGCTGATGGCTCCACACCAGAGACAACGTGAAGTGTCGTAGCTAACCTACGACGAATGGTTACCGAGATGCATAAACCAACGCGCGGCTTTCAAAAATCTCTGGATCCGATATGATATAAGAAGACATAGCAGCAATAGCGTCGACTCGAATATGGCGATTTCAAAAGCGTCTATCATATGATCTAGTCAATACTCTAGTCTACAGCCCCATACACCCCTCAAATTGAGATAAACCTCGCCATCCACGTCTCGGTAATCTGCTTCGCCTCATCCACAAGCCCCATATCGAGCAAAAGCTGCACGGTCCCCCTCGTCGCACTCTCCAGCGCACTAAAAATCCATGTATGCGTAAACGTCGCCGCCTCGCCAATAAAAACAGTGTTAAACTCTGTCTGGTAAAAAGCCGGAAGATAGAGATGCTGCTGCCCGAAGATCTGCATGGTAAACGCACCAGCCTGGTGCTCGTCCTGCTCCCAGCATTGACGCTCATAGTTGCCAGTCCAGTTTTCCTCGATGACGTCTTTGCCATGCATCTCGATAAAGGCGCGCTTGATGTAAGCCATGTGTTCGGCCTCGGGCATCGCGCATGCAACGGTCGCTTCGTAGTCGGAAAGGTAGGAGGCGAGCATCGTTCCCGGACCTGTGGCGTTTACCTGCCAGCTTGGGTAGCAGACCTGCCCGAGTTGGGGCTGGTAGAGGCGTGTGCAGCCGCCAATGATGGGCTTTTCGAGGTGCTCCCAGAATCTTGTTTTGAATTGAACGGCGACTTTGCAGGCGTTGGCAAAAAGGGTGCGGTCGATGGCCCGCTTGAGTAGGCTAGAGTATTTGGGAAGGTGCCAGAATTTCATCAGATTTAGGGGGACGCTGTTGAGTACGTAGTCGAAGTTCTCGACGTTGTCCGGGGTTTCGTAGGGATTAGATCCAGTGGGTTTCCAGGATACGGAGATGGTCTTGTTCTGTTCGTTCCAGTAAAGGCCGTTGATCTTGCTGCCGTATTGAACCCGATCCTTAACTAGAGGCTCGAAAGCTGCGGGCATCCTTGAGAGACCTCCTTTGATTGTGACCCACTTTGTAGCAAGGAAGTAGACGGTTTCATACTCCCACATCGGCCAGTAGATGTGGGATTGTCCAACTTCATCAGTAGTGTTCAGATCGAACTTCAGAATGTTGCGGAGGTATGATACCTCGGAGTAGTCGAACATGCCATCGTCCTTGGCCTGCTTGTATGCTTTGAAGATGTTGGTGGCGTACATCTTGACATGCTCGGCGTCCAAACCCTTGAACTCATCAAGAGCAGCATTAGCCTCCTCAGCAGCGGTGGCATTGCTATATGAGGCTGGGTTGAAGTAGGCGGGGTCGTCTGCTACCTCGGTTCTGCTAGGAATAGTTCCGTCGGGACGGCGGAAGGGACTGTCAACTGGAGTGTTTGGCGAAGTTTGGATCCACTCCAAGAGTTCAACCTGAAGTTCCTTGTTTCCAGCGTTGCGCTCGTTGAGAACGTCCAGCAACTGGAAGATCATGCGTTGATCGTTGAAGGGGAACGTCTCGTTGGTTTCTGAGTCTGTGATCTCGTACGGGAAGCGCATGGGTCCAAGCTCATGGTATTGGCCTTCATCGGGCGAAGTGCCATTCAGGTAGGCTGTGCGGATGCGGCCACCGATACGTAGAGAAGATTCAAGGATCTTCCAGTTGTGAATGCCGACACTATCCAACATCAACTGTTCGTTGTTTTGTTAGCGCCATTTTGATGGTGCATGGTGGTGTCAGTACTTACGGACGTCATGAGTCCAGAGATACCTCCGCCGATGATACCGAAAAATTTGTTCTTAGCTGAGGCGACAAAGACATCATCAGGTTGCTTCTGTCGCAAGTAGGCAATCCCGTCGAACCAATTGCTGTCGACTCCGGCGACATCAACGAATGACTTCTTTTCGTTGCGGCGAACATGGCGCTTGGTAACTACAAGCTCCTCGGACTTCCCAATCAGCTCTCCGTCAAGGAAAGCATGTAAACACCCGCCAGACATCTCAGCCGGAGTCAGCCAAACGAATCTGTTCGGTCGCCTGTTCTCGTGTTGCTCATTGCGCTTCGCCAGGGGATGTGCGCCAACATGTGTTTGTCCTATGCGTTGCTTGGCAGAAGCAATGGATGCTGCAGCATCACACGAAGCGTACGTGATGGTCAGCTCGCCGTCGACATTTCCGAAGTAGTCAATGGCGATATTATGCACGCTTCCGGGGGAAATTTCTTTCAAGGCAGCAAAATTGATCGAAGGTTGACTCAGAGGCTTGGATTCGGAAAGCGAAGAAAGGCTTGCCACGAGCGGCAGTAGCCTGTAGATGGACGGCATAACGGATGCTATGGGAGGACGAGACCAGTAGTAGACAACATCATGCAGCTCTCCTTCGCTTTGCAGTCTTATAGACAATTCAGCGGAATCTCTTGGCAAGGCCAAGCATCGCTGGTATCTACCTTGATGTCCATGATACCCACTGTTGTGTGTTTATCAGTCATTTCCAGTTGTCATTGTCCGCTGCTTTGTACTTTGCTCTAGGTAAGCTGGCCGAAGAGCTGCCGGGGAACCTCCGGACTTCCGGCAATGGTACCAACATGTTGATGCCTATATCTAAAGTTGTTCCTGGGATTCTTGAGAAACTGCAACGAACTCATCAAAGTCTCGTTCCCCACTTACTAATGCTTCTCGATGGTTGCCCGCAATTGCTTGCGCGATCCACCCACGTGGCCCGGCATCCGCACGCTCGGAGTCGGCATATGCGAACCCGATCATTGATTGGTGCGGGTCAAACTCTTAGGTCTTGGCCGATGGAAGTGGTAAGGCTTAAGGCGATAGCGAAGGCCCTGCGGCTGGGCACTACCTTGCCAAGAGCAACGCCGTAAGATGCCAAGCATACCATCAAGTATGCTGGCGAAAAAAAAAGCTCAACAAGGTTTTTCGTACACGGAGGTAGGCGATTACGCTGCTCTAGGCTATAGGTCTGTCGATATCTTACCTATACAAAGACAGCCCCCACAAACATGCTAGGCTTTGCCAGGTCCTCCCTGCGATCATACAAGTGCGAGTACGTGGACAGTAATCACGCGCAATGGATCTGAGAGTATAGCACATTCATAACTCCCATTCAATCATCCTCTACCTTCTCATTTTCGTCGCTGGTGTCGTTTACCCAGAGGGATGGTCGCTTGCGGCGATGTTGCATTGGTGCATAATTCGCGGCCCATACGATTTCGGAAACTCGGTCTAGGATCATCGCATGATCAGTCATAACCAAGCCAATAACATCCTCAGAGCGAGGCGACTTACAATGCTATGCCAAAGCGCGCGGTTGTACCAAAGAATGACATCCTGTTCCTTGTGTGGGTGGGCGTAGATATTTTGGGGCTGAAGAGCCGGTCTCATGATTCTGGCATTGGCATCAGTATGGCATTTTCGAGGGCGAAGGTTCGACCAACCTATCGATGAAAGCCCTAACTTCCTTCAGATCATCGACCACAGTTTCCGGCCCATCCGGACTGCTCTTAAGGTATAGCTTGTATGCGCCTTGCCCATGTACTTGTAACGATTTCTCTCCAGTCTTTGGGTTGATCCAGACCATGGGGTAAACACAAACCTTACTCGCATCCCACTTCGGAAGCTGATCGAGCGGCTTCTCGAGGCCTTCCGTCTCGATAGAGTGCCCAAGTCGCGTACTGTGAGTTCCCGATATCCACACAAACGCATGTGGAGCATATTCGATCTTGCTGTTCATGACGATGGTTCTCGTCCCTTCATCGAGAAGTTCCAATGCGCGACTTCCAGCGACCATCGCGGTCGCACCAGGGACCATCTTCATCTCCGTGCCTGCGTTATCCTCCCATCGCACCGTCACGTCCCGTCCCTTTGGTGTACGAACTGCTAAGAGGCAGCCTACGCGTGGCGGAGGGATGTCGTACAATGATCCGTCGAAATGCCATTGGTAAAAGCGAGATGCACCCGATTCGCGTTCTTCGGCTAGGATGTGCGGTGGAAGGTGGAATTCCTCGTGGTTGATGCCTTGGACTTCAAACCCCGGCGGGAAGCCAAAGTGACCGTCAGGAACGGGGCCTCGGCCGAGTATATGGACTTGTGGCTGCACTGGGATGGCTGGACGCTTGGGGATACCATAAAAGTCCACGCCGTCGTGATGCGTAAGGAACGGGTCGTGACCGTGGGCAAACCCTCCTGTGGTCTCATCAGGATCGAAGCTACAATGCTGTCAGCTCAGTGGTAGCTAAGTAGGGTGAGCTCCTTACTTTGCTGTCAGCAAATACTGCTGCTGCGGCCTCAACATCTCCGGCTGCTCCTTGAACACCAGCAACTTCCATCTATGTAGCGCGTCCGAGATGAATTCAAAGTCGGCATCTGTGAAGTTATTCAAGTCGATCCCATATATTTCAGCACCGAAGTCGACATTGCTGTCTTTCGCATGTTCAATGGGAACGACGCGTCCGATAGTCGACTCTGCATGTGGCAGATCCAAGACAGGCTTCTCTGCGCTCAGCCGTAGGTACTTAGAGTCTTCCGTGATGACTGCCGTGACGACCATAGTGTTGAAGATGTAGATGGTAGGGTGAAGGAAAAATTTGGTATGCTGGTAGGAAATGTTATCTCGGTCTTCTCGGGTTCAACGTAAGTACCTAAAGGCATTAAGCCACGGCTGCGAGCACCCACCTACATACACGTACTAGCAGCTTTCCACACACTCGGGTAAGATCTCGGGCCCCACTTCGAGCTGGATTGCCACCAGTTGGGCCTATCGGTATGCGCCCTGAGTGATACCAATCAGACCCGAAGCTCGGCCGAGCACCTACTTACTCAACATTACTGTTAACAGGCTTGTCTATCGTAGTGGTCCCACAATCGAGTGCAAAGCAACATTAAAACTTTCACGAACAGAGATCTTCCTCGAAACACTCCCCTCTGTCCCAAAACACACAAGAAGATCGTTGTGACTGACACTTGCTTTTTACGATGATAGCCCGAAACTTTACCTCGAACTACATTACAACGAGCTCAGGAACCAAGTCACATTATCTGCAGGGCGGAGATTCTTCTGGTCCCTTCCTGATCTGCCTCCACGGACTTGGCGGATCCACCGAGACATTCCTGTCGCTTTTGCCGTTCTTACCCCAGGGCTTCGCCATTGTTCTGGTTGATTTCCAAGGTTTCGGCAAGACATCACTGGCGAACTCCGATAGGAGGATTTCCATTGCGAACCATGTCTCCGACCTGGGCGACCTCGTCACATCTTTACAAGGACATTCGGGTCCATCGGCGTCCTCGAAGACCATCTTGGTCGGACACTCCCTCGGTGCGATCATTGCTCTTCATTATTGTGCGAAGCATCCAGAAACAATCGGAGGACTCGTATTGATTGGTCCTGGTCGGGCAGCAGGGCGCATGCCCGCAGTCCGGCAACGCATGCTCGACCTTGCTGCTGCAGTGAGACAGAAGGGCATTCAAATAGCAGTCGACGCCGCGTCAGTCTCCAACTTCTACGAGAACACGTAAGTACCGGTCGGCTGATGTCATCTCATGCGGCCTGAGCTGATAGTTGGGTGGCAGACAAGATCGTAGAGTAGACGAGCTAGCACGGAAGGTAGTGAGGGACCAAGTGAGCGCGTCAGACCCAGAAGCGTATGCACAAACCTGTGAAGCTATTGTGGATCTTGAGCACGAAGATCCGCCGTACGAGAAGATCTCATGTCCGACTGTATTTGTGGCCGGAGACAAGAACATGTTAAGCCCTGTTCAAAGGTCGATGGACTTGAGTACCCTTGTGGGTGGCGACAGCTCGGTAGAAGTAGTGAAGAGTGGCCATCAGCCCATGTTGGAGGACTTGCCCGGCGTTATCAGAGCGCTTGAAAAGCTGTTATTAGCCATCAAAGTTTAAAAAATATATATCGAATGTAGCGCAATCTTCACTTAGACTGCATCACGAAGTTGGATGCACCTTCCGAAGACGATCTTGAAATTGAACAAAAGTTTTCACCAGAGTTGGCAACAATCAATCGATCGTGGTGTTCGGCTCCTATTCAGGGCAAGTGTTTACTTAATTAGGCCGCCTTTAACCTCAATGGGAATTAATCCCGCCGATCCGATTGATTGTTGCCAACTCTGGTTTTTACATGTTGGCAAAATCGAAGTTTGCTAGATACAACAGATCATCGAAACTGTTTGCGCCGGGTGGAAAGGGGATGTGGGAATGCGATTGCGAGAAGTCCATCAGGATTTGTTCGCTTTCGCTGGGATCATAGATTGGAGGAGGGTCGTCCAAAAGAGGTGGAGATACGCTTTCGTCCATCGGACCGGATGTTCTTTCTGTGCTTTTGTTTTTGTAGAAGTCTTTAAGGAGACTCGATACGTCGAAACGAGCTACTGGTGCGCCATCCCTCGTGTGCTTCTTTCGGCGTTCAGATACAACGTCACGAGAAGTGTATGCCAAAAGAGCTCCCAACAACTTACTGCCTCGAGTTGCAATCGTGCTGTTCCGCAGCGGGCGTAAGATCTTTAGGACTTCCTGAACAAGCACTCGATGCTCGGCAAATTGACTGTCGTTTGGATCGCGGTGAAGGATATCCAGGCATAAGGTTATCGACGCAGCTACAGCGAAAGCCTGGTGAATCCATAAAGTAGGCCCATCTTCTGCGATGAGGCATTTGTATTCTTTGATGATTGTCTTAGAAGCAGCCAAACAGGTCCGGCGGGTGAACGCGAAGGTTACGTTCTCAAAGCTTTCCTGGAGAAAGGAGCGGTGGATCATGATAATCTTGTGGCTCGAGGTGATTGCTAGAGCATGGCGCGCCCATGGTATCCATTTCGGCCAGCTAGGGTCCAGCGGCACATTCGTCATAAAAGGTGGCCTTTCGCGCGTCGCCAGTTGACGAAGTATAGAGTCCCAATGAAGGACCTTCTCGTATCGAGTATAAGGGGTATTGCAAATGATCAAGTCGTCTTGTAGTTGAGGCATGATGACGGCAATTTCACGCAAAAACCGAGAATAGCTCGTAAGGGTTGGAACACTTGAACCGAGGGCCACCATATCTTCATCATCACAATTTGATGGTGATGCGGATGTGGAATATATGGGACTGATGAGGTAACTTTCCGAGAAGGGTATACTGAACCAATCCTGACTGCAAAGTTGGCACCAAACGCGACGCCCTGTCTCCTTTTCTATGATTGTTCCGTTTGCATCAGGGCCGAGGCGATGAAGTCCTAATGATTGCGCGATGCGCACCGCGGTGGCAAGATGGATGCTCTGTGTAGTGCTGAATCCCAATAGATGAGCCGAGGTAGTGGCAGTTGCTATGGCTTGGCAAGATAGTATGCTCAAATTACTGGTATAATCTGCTTGAACAAGGCAAGCGATGATTGCCTGAAACCATCGTCGCGAAAGTGTTTCTTGCTCAGGCTCGCCGAAACCCCACGACCGGACGCACGCACCTGGTGCGCACGTCAAACTTGCGGTAAGAACAGCGAATAAGAGGGCAATCCACTGAAGGCTAAGTGATGATTTTCTGATTATCCCGTTGTGCTGGTCGAAGAAAGTACGAAGCTGAGCTTCAAAGGTGGGCGCGAAATAACTACCGTGGTACCACAACAGGCATTCAGTATGGTAATCAACCAGCTGCCGGACTTGACGCGGACTTGGGAGTAAAAGCTGAAGGAATGAAAATTGCGATAGATCATCCAGTGTGTGTAGTCCACTTTGGGGTGTGATATCTTCGGCGGGTTCGAGGGAAGTAACAGAATAGCAATCTGGATCCTTCGTCCTGCCCCACGCCAGGAATTCCAACACTGTCGCGGCATCACGGCCGGTGCTCGCATTTATGAGCGCCTCAATGGGTTGCTGAGTGCGGATGTTTGATGGCGGTGAGACTGGCTGTATATCCTGGACAATGTCTGTCGGGCTTTGTTGCCCACTTCTGTCTTCTAATTGCGCAACGCGTCGCTTTAAGTAAGCAAGCTCCTGTTCCCGAGAGGCCGAGGAATGGGGTGAAAAGGTAGGTTCGCGTTGCGGTTCACCAATTCCACATGTTCGTTGCTGTCCGCGCCGGATGCAGTTTGTGCAAGGAACTGTCTTACTGCATTTGACCTTTCTTCTGGCGCAGGCTGCGCAGGTCAACCTGCTTCGCGGGAGGGCCGACATGGCGCGCCGCGATCACGTGAAGTAAAATGTGAGGTCGAGGTCGCCATGGCTTCAGGAAGCTGATGTATCTGTATGGTAAAAGTGGCGGAGTTGGGATGAAAGAGTGGAAGTCGCGACGCGATAAGGGTTAAGGTTAGCGCCAGGTCGGCCGAGCTTCGGGCGCCATCTACCCCTCTTCCTGGCGCCCACATGCATAACATCCCAACGTTTCCCAAAGCCAAATCGCAACGGTTATCTAGACGCAGGATAGTTACAGCCAGATGGAGCATGCGAAATTCCCTATCGATAGTCGATCATCTTCCCACCAATCAGTAGGCTTTGAAAGATAGGATAAGCCCCAGACTATCACCTCTCTGCCTTTATCGGACTCGACATACGGATGCGTATCTTCAACAAGGTGTCGAGATGTGATTCGCTGCTACTCTCGAAATCCAGGCCTTCTAGGGCTTCCCCTTTGCCGCGACAAATATAGGTCGACGGGCGCTTCGAAGCATCCTAGACCAAAACACATCATCGCCATGTTCTCCCCCATAGCCCTGCGCAATCGCAGCAATGCGGCAAAGGATAAGGTCAAGCTTCGTATGACAACTCCGTCAAGCTGGCGACTACCGAAGCAAAACAGTAGCATCGCTCCACCAGATGTATGGACGAACGCGGATATGGAGCCGGTACCACCGGAGAAGCGCACGTGGGGTAAAAGCGCTTTCATCACATATTGGTTCAGTGATCTCGTGACAATATCGACGTGGAGCTCTGGCTCTGCCATATTCACTATAGGTGAGCTAGCTGAGTCGGTAGACTGTAACAGACGCATACTGACTGCTGAAGGACTGACGGCAACTGACGCTGTGCTCATCACGCTCGTAGCCGGCATATGCAATGCGATACCGACAGTACTCAACGGCGCTATTGGCTCGAATTTACACGTCCCATTTCCTATCGCATCGCGCGCAAGCTTCGGTTATTGGTTTAGCTATTTCGCCGTTGTCAGTAGAGGTATCCTTGCCATGTTCTGGTTTGGCGTACAGACGGCAAATGGTGGTACATGTGTCACAGCAGTACGTAGTCTGGAGCGCACCTCAGAGCTACCTCCGTCTGATACATACAGATCCTAAATGCCATTTGGCCCAGCTTTCGGACGATACCCAATCATCTGCCGGAATCCGTTGGCCTTACTACCGCCGGGATGGTCTCATACTTCCTGTACTGGCTCATACAGTTTCCGTTCCTGTTGATTCCCACCCACAAGCTACAATACATGTTCTGGGTCAAGACGATCTTGCTTCCCCCCGTCGCTATCGGGATGACCGCTTGGGTAGCCGTGAAGGCAGGTGGTAGCGGCACGTTTTTCACGCGTCCAGCCACTGTACATGGTTCCGAGCGAGCTTGGCTTTGGCTGTCGAGCATGACCAGCATCACTGGGGGCTACAGCACACTCGCCGTCAACATCCCCGACTTCTCGCGCTTCAGCAAAGATCCCCAGGCGCAGTACTGGCAGATGCCGGTGATCCCGTTCTTCAAGACCATGGTGGCCCTCATGGGCATTGTATCAGCATCCGCGGCGCAACAGATCTGGGGTACAGCTTACTGGACGCCGATTCAGATTCTTGATACCTGGATGGATACATCCGGCGGCCGTGCTGCAGCTTTCTTCTGCGCATCTATCTGGTTGCTCGGTCAGCTTAGCGTGAACATCAGCGCTAATGCCGTCTCCTTTGCCAATGATGTCACAACTCTGGCGCCAAAGTACTGCAACGTACGGCGCGGATCTGTGTTGGTAGCCTTCATTGGAGGATGGGCGCTATGCCCCTGGATCATCGTCGCATCGGGCCAGGCCTTCCTCAACTTCATGAGTGCCTACGCCATTTTCATGGCACCAATGGCGGGAATCTTGTTCACGGACTATTGGCTGGTCAAGCACAGGAAGTACGACGTTCCCGCATTGTACGACCCGCGCGGGATCTACCGATATGGAAGCTACGGTACCAACTGGCGGGCCGTTGTGGCGACGTTCGTCACTATCATACCCTTACTACCTGGTCTGGCGAACAAAGTCAACCCAGACCTGAAGCTTGCGGCTGGCCTCCAACATCTTTTTACCTTCAATTGGCTCTATGGTTTCTTTCTTTCCATCTTCCTGTATTACTTCTGCAATCTCTTCTTCCCAGAAAATCAAACTGTCATCTCGCATGTCGTAACTGGTTTCGAACGCCTGGATGGGATCGAAGTGGACATTGATGCATGTGGCAACATAGATGAGGGGAAAATTGGGACATCTAAAGGCGATCCTGCTACAAAGGTGTCTGAAAGACTGTCGAGCCACAGCAATAAGCTAGGCTTATGAAATCACATGGAAAGAAGACGTCTTTGCAAAGCTTTCGTTGGTAACAACAATGCGATTGCACAAAATCCATCCTCTCATTACACCACCTTACTCTCCAGCTCACAGCCCAAAGTCCTCCAACTTCTGACCTTCCTCAAGGCCCCATGTCCACGTATCCAAATCCTCCACCGCACCTGACCACATGATCCCGCCTATGCTCCTGATCCCATGGCTCTGGAACCCCAGCCGACGAAACAGCTTCCTCGCACTCTCATTTTCCTCGTTGGTAAACCCCGCAAACAGTTTCACACCTTTGACATCAGAAAAGTACTTCATCAAGCCCTGCACAGCCTCCGTAGCATATCCCTTCCCGTGATACCTTTCCAAGATGTTAAACCCCACATCCGGTATGGTCGGTCCCGGAACGCCGTCGATGCGCGCCATCTGCATGCTCACGGTACCAATCGGCACCAACGCGCGCTCTGAGAACGGTTTCACAGCGTCTTCTTCTTCTTCGTTCTCGGGGCGCAGCGATACGAGGTGGCGGCCCCAGCCAGTTCTTTGCTGCCTTTCTCTTGAGATGGCAAGGAATTGGCGGGCTCCTTCTCGATCTGGAACTTTGTCTTTGGAGCTGGGCATAAATTTCATCGAGGCGGCGCCGTGGAGGAGCTCGACAGTTGAGTCGCAGTGCAGGTCTGAGGAGGGGTCGAAGTAGGAGATGTAGAGGCGCGGGGTTGTGATGTGAAAGTCGAAGATTGATGACATTTTGGATGTGTATGCTAGAGACAAGGGGAAGAAAAGCTTGTATGGGCTTTCAACAAATAGATTTGATGGAGGCGGATGCCGTGTATCGAGTCGTGTGGATCCTGTTCTGCTACCATAGCAGTGTGTTCAATATATGTTTCGGATACATTCGTAAGGCGTGATTGAATCTTAGGGCGTGGTTGCATCCTCCGATGAGTCATCAGATTAGATACCGCAGGCAGCAACGTGATGTTGATAAGCGCTAGATGCGATGAGGAAGCTCAATGCTTATTTGAGTACTCCGGCAGCGATAGCAAACGTGTTTTCCCTTTCCCATCGTCTTTGGCGTCGTATGAGATCGCCTTTCTAAAGCCCCGAGATCCGAGCTGTTTACTCCGAGCGCGCTAGGCCCCCACAAAGTACAGGAACGGAATCCCTTCAGCAATGTCTTATATACCCAGGTATGTATGCTCAAGGTCGGGATCATGTGATGAAGCCAGTGTTACCATCCTGTAAAGTCTACTAACATCTTGTGTAGGATGGCCGGAACGACCCCGTAGTTAAACAATCGGCGGAGTTAAGCGAAAAATTGTCTCGATGAACAGCGGTTGAGGAGCTGGAGTAGTCTTACAACATGTCGCATCGACATTCATGTCCCCATACGCGATGCGTAAAATAGTGTGAGGTCGTATCATATCGTTCAGAAGGCCGTTGAGTGGTTGGATTGTCTCGATTAGGGGAGGATGCCATCATTGCTAGGCAAGTTCAAGAACGAAAATGGAAGAAGATTGTGTCTAGATAGTTAGTCTACGCAATGAATTTGCGTCGTATTGCGTCGTATTGCGTCGGCGACATAAAGATTGGCGAGGACCAGATTTTTAGTGGAGATGGTGGGCTCTCTGGTTGCGACTGCTGCAGACCGCCAAAAGCAAAGTATAAGGGTCCCCAGAAATGTGGAGACCCCCACGCATCCCACCAACCCGTCTGCGTCCCGCTCCATTCCTCTTCATCCCAACTTTGAACTTCATTGAACCTTTCCAACGATTACCATGGCTTCTACAGCAGCTGCATGGAAAAAGAAGCGCAACCGGGCGAAGGATCGACAGAGGAGGAAGGAGAAAGAGCAGTGGAAAGCGGGTTCAGACACGAGCCCTGACGAAGAGCTGCCTCCAAATGCAGCGTACGGTCCCTGGAAAGAGGTCAAAAGAGCATGGGATGCTCGTCTCGAAGCTCAACCAGTCTCCGATGAGTCTTGGGGCGCTTTCCAACGCCGTGCGAAACAGAGGAAGGGGAGGCCTATCGAGTACCAGCCTCCCAATATCCCAGCCCACAAGACGCTGCACGTAGATGCATCGACCCCCTTGGACAGCTCAGGCAGCCCCGCGCAAAATATTGTTTTTGCTCCCGATTTCAACGTACGTGAGTAGGTCGGACCCTTGCGCTAGTCACATCTTGGAAGTCTAACACGTGTAGCGCCTACATTGATGAGGTGGTGAAAATAGAGTCTGAGTTTCGGAATGTGCTCCGTGTCTTCATTGCTGGGGATCCCGAACGCGTCGAAGCTATTGATATATCAGATGCAGGCGTAGAGAAGCTCGTGAAAGCCTTCCCGAACCTTGAAAGTGTCACTCTACACGGCACGCGCCAACTTACGAGAGTTGCATTCCCTACCATCCTCAAGAACTGCCCAAAGATTGAAGCAGTCACCATCTCTGTAGTCAAGGGCGAGACTTCGAAGCGCACACGTCTCAACAGCACTCTCGACTGGTTGATGGACACGGACTTTGTGACCAAACTGCGATACCTGGAGTTCCGCGGTGTTTACCTTAGCCCCGGGTATTGCAACTTCCTTGAATTCTTGACCAAGCGCAGACCATCGCTCGAGCTTGTTTATGAATATGGCCGGAAGGCCGTACTCATTCGCGACATGGAGAGCGGTCCCCTATCTCGCGTACCTGCTGTTGGTGAGGCCAGCACAAGCTTTGCACGACAGGAACCCGACGTCGAGGAAGAGTGGGAAAATGAATACGGTAGCTTTGGTGGCCTCGGCGATATGGGCGAGTTTGATGATTTTAGTGGCTACGATGGGGTTGACATCGACGAATCTCTTATTTCGGCGAATCCTCGTGCCAATGCTCGCATGCTCTCGCTTCTGGGCCAGCAGGCTGCCATGAGCGATGCACTTGGTCGAGGCTTGTACGATTTCGAGATGGAAGAGGATTATGGCGGTTACGACATAGATGATGAAGGTGAAATTGACGCGGCGCAAATGCGAAAGATGCTAGGTCTGATGAGACAGATGGGGATGGGGAGATGATCGCATGATTTCGGACAAACGAAATAGACTTCCAAACAACAGATCGATGATCGCTACACTTTCCTCGTGCCGTCTTTGAACCACATCACCATGTCGAGGGTGATTAGTCGCATGTCTTGTGGGCGATGGGAACAGCCGATGTAGACTCAGCCCCAAAGTTTGCGTAGGTTCATCTCGCTGTCGATAAGTAATTGCTGGAGATAAGAAAGCCAAGAGTCTTGTTCAATGAACTTAGCTGTCGGAGTTAGAGGAGGTTATCGTAGAGTCAAACTAAGCGGTATCCTTCACTCAGATCAAGTTCTCGTCGTGCAGAGAGCGAGACAATGCCTATTCTTAAAATGAAGCGACATTTTGACTCGATATCTTTGTGATTGCATGAGTTCGGTCTCAAGAATTGGATACGGGTCCCCGAGCTCATCTTCTACACATATCACTTTTACCCCCAGGTGCGAGTACGAGTGCGATGAAAGTCGAAGCACGGGCCCAACCTCTGTGGGCCGGACATGACTCCGGTGTGTCAGCAAGACGCTAGCGGGAGCTAAAACGGACTTAATGCAGCCTGCTGACGGCCATACAACCCAGTTCCAGCCGCAGCCAGGACGTCAAAAGTCCATCACCTACCCAAAACATGACGAGGCTATGCACAAGTGCGCTGCGGGGCACCACTAGAGCGGACCGATTCGTAGTCTGTCAGCAGTCTGCATATGTAAATGCTGCCACCCGCTCGGAGGATGTCATCCATAGACATTGTTTTCCCCATTCATCATGTCAGCATCTCCGATGTCAGCAACTCCGATCAACGCAGGTGCCCTCATAGAGCTAGCCTGGTCCTCTGAGCGGCCTGAATTACGCGATGTGAAGGAGGACTGGACGGGTGTGACGAACCCCGTCGAAAGAAGGAAATTGCAGAATCGCCTCAACCAGCGCGCGCGGAGTATGTTTCCCCTTTTGATGCCTGGCTACGATGGAACTATGATCTAATGCTTCACCAGGAAACCGAGCGCAGAAGAGACAGACTCCGGCTAGCGAGTCACAGAGGGCTATCGTGGTAGATGCAGCCTCTGAGAGCGACGGGTCTATTCGTGGCAGTAGCCGTAGCACATCTGAGACGTCTGACACCAACGTCGCGGAATCAGGCGTGGCTCTACCTCGAAAGGCATGTACAGCTGCACACCCAAAGGTGCAGGAGTTGATGCGTCGCTTCTCTGAGCATGCATATCAGAGCTACATGCAAGGCACACCCGCATTGTCGCATCTGCCGCTACTCCTCAAGTACAACGTGGCCAGCGGCCTAGCCCGGAACGCCGAAATTCTAGGCGTCACTGCACAGTACTACGACTGGTACGGCATTTCGCCACTCAACAAGCAGGGCCCACTCCTAGGGTCAGAGGCTGCGGCACAGTGGCCTGCAGGTCTACGCCCGACAGACCTGCAAAGCTCTATCGAACACCATCCTTGGCTCGACTTGTTCCCGTGGCCCAAGGTCCGCAACAACATGCTGCAAGCCTTTCAACGCTGCGAGCCAATCGACTACGAGGATGAGCTGTGCCACGACGTATGCGAGTACAACCATCTGGACCGCAGGCCTATACTCATCGTGTGGGGCCCGTCCGAAGACTATCGAAACTGGGAGATCGACCCTATATTCCTGGAGAAGTGGGGCTGGTTGCTGTCGGGATGTTACGAGGTCTTCGAGACGACCAACTACTGGCGAGTGAAGAGAGGCGAGAAGCCACTGTCATCGCATCAATGGCAGAGCTCCATACTAAGCAGTCTACCGGCGCAGTTCAAGTAGCAGGATCTTGACAAGGGTGTCAGCAGAGTGCGTCTTAGCTGTGGATCCTGTAGAAGTGACGCCATAGTCGTACTATCTGCAGAACATCTAAATGCTGGTTACGCCCGCGACATGTACAGCCGAGAAGAACTAAGACCGTGAACATCTCCGAAACCAAACATTGACCATGGATCCCTTCGCGCCGCCGCCAAAACCAAAATCCGCTCTAGGATGGCACCGCACCCTCTCGCCCACCGCCAACGTCAAAGTCTCCCCCATCGCACTCGGCGGCATCAGCATCGGCAACTCCTGGAGCAAACTCTTCGGCGTAAGCGAAGACCCCGACTCCCTCCTCGACGCCTACTTCTCTCGCGGCGGCAACTTCATCGACACATCCAACACGTACAACTCGGAAGACTCAGAGCGGCTCATCGGCGAATGGATGAAGAAGCGCGGCACGCGGGACCAAATGGTCATCGCGACAAAGTACGGCGCGGGCTACCGGGCGTACAACCGCGACAAAGAGCCGCTGCAGAGTAACTTTACGGGCACGGGTGCAAAGAGCATGCATATTTCCGTGCGAGATAGTCTGAAGAAATTGAAGACTGAGTATATTGATATATTATATGTTCACTGGTGAGCAACAGTTACCCTAGCCCCATTTGTGAACGATTGCGCGCGCGCGTATGTGTGTGATAAAAAGTGCTAAGACAAGACGCGCAGGTGGGATGTCAGCGGTAACGTGGAGGAGATGATGCGTGCGCTACATGCCCTCGTCATGGCAGGCAAGGTCCTCTACCTTGGTGTTTCTGACACACCGGCTTGGATCGTCGTCAAGGCAAACGACTGTACGCGCCCCCATTCTACTTCACAACCCCATCCCACACCCCCAGACTGACATCCGCACCCACCAGATGCTCGCCACCACGGCCTCACCCCCTTCTCCATGTACCAAGGCCGCTGGAACGCCGCCTACCGCGACATGGAGTCGGAAATCATCCCCATGTGCGAGGATCAAGGCATGGCAATCATATCCTGGGCCTCGCTCGGCGGCGGCCAGCTCGCAACCGACGCGCAGCGCCAGCAAGCAAACGAAGACCAAAACGCCGGAAAAGGCTTCTACAACGCGAGTGAGAACGACATCGCCGTGTCGCGCGTGTTGGAGAAATTGGCAGAGAAGAAGGGTGTTACGTTGCAGCAAGTGGTAACGTCTCTCCCATCCCGCAGCTTGTCACGGGCCGCCCATTGCTGCACATGTCTAATGCTAATGTTGATGTCCACATAAACAGGCTCTTGCATACCTCTTCCACCAATCCACACACGTCTTCCCCATCGTCGGTGTACAGACCGTGTCGCACATCGAAGCCATGGCTCCTGCTCTTTCCATAGCGCTGTCCGACGAGGAAATCGACGCGATACAAGATGCTGCGCCGTTTAACCCGCTTTTCCCCATGAGTTTCATCTTTGGCGGCGGACAGAGGTATAGCACTAGGTTGACGGCGGCGGATCAGACGAATTATCAGATGGCTGCTTGGATTGATGCGCCGCCAAAGCGTCCGGTGAGTTTTCTTTTTTCTTTGTTTTTTGTGGACGACTAGGGGTGCGTGGGGATGCGGTGGGCTAATGTGTGTGTGTAGGGATATGCGCCACGGTTGTAGGCCCCTCTCTCTACAGTACCATGGTTGTTATCCTGGCCAACTCCATATGGCTTTTACCATTTCCGAAGTGAATCGAATTTTTTTTCCTCTTTTTTTTTCACGAGCCTATTTGTAGATTCAAGAAAAAGGGTGTGCAAATGCTCAGTTTAAACGAGTGTATTTGGCTGTTATGCAGCTTTCTAAATGGTAGCAAATGCGCTCAAACATTGTCGTCGCGTATTTCAAATTCTCTCTTCTTGCACAACTTCTTTCACCTCCAACCGTCATATTTCATCCTCCTTAGTACCATGGTTTAGATCGGGTTGCCTCCTTGGTATCCATCTCATCTCCATTTCCATCCATTTTCAACGACTCAAAGCTTTTCGAACGCTCTCTGAGCTTTTCTCCCTCCTCCTCTAAACGTCTCTCTTACCCTTTCCTCCAATCTCTTACTCACATGCTCTCGCCACATCTAGGTCTTAGATGTAGAACATCGTATCCCTAATCCTCTCATGAATCTGCACCGCCCCGGGATCCGGCGCCGCACCGCCACCCCCAGCCACATCCGTGCCAACCACAGAAGGCGCCGCACTCGGTGTCGGCGTATCAAAAAGATTAGAAAGGTAGCATCGCGCACGCTCACATGCCAAATCCGCATAGTAAGCCGGAGGACACAGACTCACAGCTTTCGTGGCGCGTCCAAATAGGTAGCACATGTTGTGGGTGAGATCTTCAACGATATCCGCAATGTTGCCAAACTGCCCAGGAATCTTTTTGCCGTAGACTTGGCGGAAAATCTCATCGTGCACGATGTAGTAGTGGCAGGGCCGGGCGGTACCTTGAAGGGCGGCGTGAGCTTGAAGGAAGAAGTCCCAGTTTCTCGCTTCGGTAACGCCGCGGTCGACGACGGTGCCGGGCTTGGTGTTGCCAGAGTCGTCGGCGCCCTCTCGGTTTGTAGGGTAGAAGCGCGTCTTGTGTCGCTTTCCGCAAATCACAACCGTGAAGCGCGGCAGGCCCTTCTTCGTGTCGGTCGCTGGGTAGACCTGCTCGCAAGCGGCACGCATCTGGGGCAGCTCTTGCGAGAGCACCATGTCGTATTGTCCCTCTGACACTCCGTCGCGATAGATGAGGATGTTCTCGGGCAGAGCCGCGTTCTTTCCTTTAGTCTTCCAGAGGTTGAGACGTGACTTTAGCATCTCAGTGAGAGCATCGACATTCTCTTGCCTTGCGCGCTGAATGCGCAGAGTCGCAGGCCATTGACCCAGCTTCTCATCGATGGACGCTACCATTGCAGAAACGGAAGGTGCGTTGGACGCAGAGCCAGGCGATGGATGGGTGACGTCGATGCCAACCACCATCGTCTTCTTCTCCTCAATGATGCCCAGGTTTCTGCTCTCCACGACCTGATTGACACCACCGAGCTTAAGGTTAAACTTGAGCGCAACGTTTGCGATGTACTGGTCGCGTCCGCGCTCCTTGGCTAGCTTGGATCCCACACAGCACACGTTGTGTAGACCATACTCTGTGTCGGCGATAGTCTTGATCCGCTTGTACAGCGGGACATTGGCCTCGGGGAGAATGATGAACAAAAGCTGTAGTGAGCTAGCGGCAGTTTTGAGGAACGGACCGAGAGACATATCGTCTGGATGCTGTAGCTGTAGCCTTTGGAGAGGCTTGGCTGGTGCTGCCGCTCTGATACCAATCTTGACTAGACCCTGATGGAATTCATCTACGACGGCAGCGAGATCCGCTTGGCTGCCGAAAGGATCGCGTCTGTTAGGAAGCGCGACCATGACGACAGACCACTTCGATAGCGTGGCACCGGTGTTGAACTTGATGTTGATCATGTTCCAGCGACCGCCTCGTGTCTCGGTGGCGCGCATCTGGTTCGTCTTATTGTCGATGTATGACACTCTCGGTCCATTGAGAATGCGTCCGGGTACCTTGACGAGGTTTGGAGCAATAGTCAGGCCGAATGAACGCAACATGATGTTTGTGTTTGCGTCCAGTCCCACGGTCGGAATACCCTCGTCAAGGATAGACTGCGCATTGTCCCAAGGCTTGCGAACAGCGTATCTGATCATTTGCTGTGTCTGGGAAGCATCTAGCTTCGCATGCGAAGGCTGACCAGGCATAACGACGCATACTTCCGCTGGGAGATACATCGGATTCTCTCGGTTACCACAGTTGATCACCGGCAGGTCGGCGTGTTGAAGGGTCTTGTTGTAGGTGGTGCGGAAGAATTCGAACACAGTGATGTACCTTCCAGAGCCGGAAGGCGAAGGACCTTGCGCTTTGTCCTTGGCCTTACCTTTCCCAGCCGCGACCTTGGGCGGGCCGGAGGTGCCTTCGGCGTCGAGCCAGAATTCAACGTCCTTGGCACCGGCTCCATGGTGTTTGATGCGGGGACGGTTAGCCATCTTGTGGCCATCATCCTTTCTCGCCAGCCCATAGATGGTCTTGATCCGCGGAATAGGCTGGCCCGCCTTATTGCGCTTCTCTTTCAGGTGTGTAGTCTGAACGCGAACAAGCTTGAGGAACTTTTCGAGTGCGATCGTGCTCCGGGTACCGTAGGCCTGCATGAGCGCCGGCAGGGGACCGGAATGATAGAAAGCACCATGACTGACGTTGATGTTGACCAGGATGCGGCAGGTTGCAACGCGCACGCTGGAAAAGAAACCGCGGATGACTTCCAGTCCAGCTCCGAGATCGCCTTTGGCTGCATTGGACGTGAGGGAAAAATTCTTCGATGAGCCGATAGTGGCAAGGTTTTTAGCGGACTTGGCGAAGTGGTTCAAGAAGATGTTGAGCGCCTGCGTCAGTTCTTGTTTATCTTGGAGAGGTTGATTGAGGTTGGTCGAGTTCATCCAGTTGACCAGCTCGCCGACGCTCAATGTGTTTGTGTATTTGACGCGAACCTTGTATACGGAAGCATTGGCCGCCGGGTCATCTTCGCCCTCAGACCGGTACTGAATCTCGATAATGTCCTCGTCGTGCTCGAATTTGGCCTTCGACACGATCGTGGATCTGAAGTCGGCGGCGATGTCGCTTTTGCGTGGAGCCATCTCTGGGGATTCCAGCAACAGCTCAACAAGCCGATGTCGCTTTCTACCGGTGGCATCCGGACTGATATCCACATCATAACGATATAAGACCATGTTCGATGGCGGAAGCAGCTCCACATAGTTTGCCGTGAGCTCGACTTTGACGCCTTTGGTACCGTACCCTGGACGAGTGGGGTTGCCTTCAGACAGCTTCAAGCTTCCAAGGCCGAGCGTTTTCTTCGTCGCAGGATGCAAAGCTTCTTCGGTTTTCGCAACCTTTGGATCCTGTGGGTGGGGGTTGCTATACACGGGTTAGCCGACTGCTAGCGTGTCCCGGAATATATCATCTTACCTGAATATCTTGACCTCCACAGGACCACCTCTTCCACCTCGGAAGCCTCCTCCGCCTCTGTCGCCGCGGAAACCTCCTCCTCCTCTGTCTCCACGAAACCCGCCTCTGTCACCACCTCGGAACCCGCCTCTGTCACCACCTCGGAACCCGCCGCCACCGCGACCCCCAAAGTCGCCCCTACCTCCTCCACGACCTCCGCCGCGATCACCACGATCACCGCGGAAGCCCCCGCGGCCCCTGTCTCCTCCACCACGAGGTGCGTTGGACATGGTTTATGGTTATGAATGGCACAGTGAGGCTTTCGGACTGGGAGAAAAAGTGTCGATGAGACTACGCTCACTACAACTGCAAGACGTTCGAATTGGGGGTTCTTAAATGTTTACCAAAACAATTGCGGTAACAGATGGCTTTGTTCCGCGGTTGTCGTTCGATGGGTCTCAAGGCAGAAGTGACCAGGCTGAGACAGAAACGCGCGATGATGCGGGTAGCAAACACACGAAGTGGGGTAAGCTGCGGGGGGGGGGGGGGGGGGGGGCTGCCTAGATAACGCAACCTCTTCTACAACACCGTCATATTCACCGCGTGGTTCGTCAATGGTTCATCTTGCGCATCACATAGCGTTATGGATCTCAATTTTCAACCTCCTGATGTCTCTACTCAAAGGTGAATTTGCCGCGGGAACGCCACGGCGCATGCAGCTACAAGGCGGCTAGAGACGTATTACACGGGATTTACGCAGTTTATGAGACAAGAAATCCGTCATTTCTGATCCTGAGGCTGCCAATGTAGGATTGCAAGCGCCCGACTGGCCCCACCTCCCCGACCCAACTCTCAACTCCGGCCCAATCATCAACGCTTACAGGAGCATCTCGATGGCGGTGAACTGTATGGTCTTACTATTCCCGCGCACGTCTTGATGTGCGACATATACTCCCCTATGCCACTGCTTCGTCGTTTACGTTGTCTTGACCCTGCCGAACGCAACCGCTCACATCAGTCGCTCCCGCGTTTCCTCTCCAGAACAAATTCCCCTTCCCAATCGCCTCTATTTCTCTATTCACCTCGAGGATCATCTTTCCAATATCATAATCATCTGTGTGTTGTAGCACAATATCTTGGTCCTCCGCTGACATGAGTTGCAAGCTCGCGAGTGCACGCGCGACTCTGCCAGTCGGTGAGGCGAGCGGTACATAGTCTTTTAGAGCGAGCAGAAGCTTCTCGCGCTTAATCGTAAGCAATTGGTGAGTTGAGAGTTTGTGTAGTCGCTCATAGAGCTCCGGATCGGCACTGTGTTGGGTGAGGATCTCTCGATGTTTGGATAGCACAAACTCAAGTCGTGGTGGTGATTTCAAGGTCGCCATGGCTCCTGGTATCATGCAAACTGTGCCGGGTAGTTATCTTTGAGTAGAGAGAAATGCCCAGCACGTAAGTTACTGGAGATCGGGAGGAGTGGTGCCTAGTCAGGTGAGTCCACGGGAAGCCGCAGCGCCATTCGCGTTAAACCGCTTCGGCGCGTGCAACAGCAAATGGAGCAGGAGCGGTATGCACGCTGCCACCTCGCGACGCCTTTGGTTGTGCCACTGACTGCCCAGTCCTCGCAGCTTTGGTGCAAGAAGTGGAACTCTTCGACTGCTTGATAGGTATCGATGAGTGAGACAGGATAGAGAGTCGTAAAGATGATTGTTACCCCAAGAATGATTCATTGATTAGATGCTCGTAATAGTTGATCGAAAATGTTACTACCTACCACCTGAGACTTCGGTTGGGCACAAGAGGCTTCATCCTCCATTATCCAGAAGCCAGCGCTATCCCAAGAGACGCCTTCCCGCAGTCTCTCTGGTAAAGGATAAAAGACCAACTCATATTTCTCATCCCGGCTAGTTGTCATCGCTTTGCCCTTCTTCACATCCCCAATCCTTCGCACCCAGGTGTCGCATGGTTCACCGATTTTGACAATCCTAGCGCAAAGTCGAAAGGATCTGATGCATCATCACAAGTTTTGTTCTCCTCGCCACCAGATTTCGTGAACCTCATACCTGGACACCCAACATTCTTGCTCCCAGACTGAGCCGACGCTGGTGTTTGTGTATTCCGTGCGTGTAGGCGACCCTTCCAGCTCATCCGCACCTTGAGACAAAGACCGGCTGCAGCATGTAGTGCGCGACCGCGCAAAGCATATTAGCAGGCGAAGTATACACCTACGTTAACATACTTCTACTGTCTTATACTTTCTAATACTTGTCCGCGAAAATAATTTTAGTCTTAACACTAGAAGTTTTATACCACTTCTACTTAAGATCGTATTAGCTCCACAACCATCTTAACTCATCTTCTCGGCTCGTTATAACCTAACCAATGTCAAGCAATATTGTCAGAGAGATATTAGATGCACCACTATGGCGAAGGTGCGAGTATATTGCGTAGTAAGACTAGAGACGGACCGCTATCGACCTACAATAGCGTTCAGGCAGACTATATACTCAGGTTGCTTGACATCACGGCCCGGATGGGCCCGGAATCGCCCAGGGCCTGACAGCCAAAAGTTATCGCGACTTCGGCTACCTAATTCTCAAGCTTAGGAACACCTTGCTGAGTTGAGACCAGTAACCCAGCAATCATTTTGTTGCCCCGTACAAGGCGCGTCCTGTCGCAGAACCTTAGTGTCAACAATGTTTGTCTCCGTCTTGAAGATGGATAAGACATACCCGGCACCGTCGATTAGCTACTGGCCTGAACGGAACACACTCTCCAGGTCCGCCTTCGTCGGGTATAAAGCAGAGCTGTTAATAGCTATTAGTAAGTAGATCTCACAATGTCTAGTCCATAAGGAGACATACCCCATCTTGTGCGTAAGCCACGGAAATAAATATGGCAAATAGGGCTAGAAGATTCATGTTATTTGTTGGCGGACTTGAGAGTTTGTGAATGTTAGTGATAGTTGATCCTTCTGGCCTGGCTGGTGGGCAGACTTTATATCGGCGGCAGGATGCTCCATAAAGGCCTGGTCTTACTTAACTGCCGTAATCATGCAGGAAACGAGATCCCGGTAGGGCATTGCCGACTAGAGCCGACTTATCAGCTGTGTGAAGCTACGGCGTTTTCTTTCCTAGTGCAGCACCTATAGTAGAATCTGCCTAACGCTATACTGTTAGGTTGCCAAAGATTTATCGTTTTAACGTGGTTGTCGACACTTAAAAAGGGGTCTAACCCCGATTGAGCGAGATAAGCGTAGAAGCTATCGCGTTCCGCAGACATACATGATATATATGGCACGGACTAGCGCCATCGGCCTACCCTCTCTCCCTGCGCGGCGAGCAACCTAGTGGACCCATGTTACCCATACCACCATGCAAACCAGAAATAACAGCTCGGACGAGATCCGGGATAAGCAAATAGTCAGCTTCGTCATATGATGATAAGGTTGAGGAGTGACTCTTGCAACCCTAGTGCGTCGTGCCATCTGCCGCTATGGTATTGAAGTCCCTGCTGGCAGAAGAATAAAGTTGATGACGAAGTAAGCTCGGCAGTGTTATTGTAAGACGGCACTAGGCGCATTGTAGTAAGCAGCATGTCTCATTCGTTCCCCGGTCTTGGAATTGTTTTCGGCCTCAGCTGTCCCATCTCAAGACACACGGATGTATGTTCTTGAGACCTTGCTGCGCCGCCATAATGAGGATCCCACGCATCGACCATAGCCGAACAACCAGCGCACTTACACCCCTAGCGGAAATGAACGCAAGGACTTAGGCACGGCAGTTAACAAGACTGCGTTATCTTTCTAGGAGATATCACTGCTAACAGTTTCAGAGAATGCTACCTAGGTACTAACAATCACGACGTGTGAGGCATCGGTGTGGTATTGATTACCAAAGTGCCCCTCTAAGTTCTCGTAGCACAGAATTTCGAGTGAGAAAGCATGCCTTCTCGAAGGATTACTATTCTTTCTTGCACAAAGAACTCGCAGCATGTAACCAACGTCATCCCTTCCAGGCCGAGCGTTCAACGAAAGAGTTAAAGTTATTCGTGAAGGCTTAGCTTTTGAGGATGTCCGTATTGCTAAAGTTAGAGTGGGGTTCAAGCGCGAAACGGCCCGATTCGGGGACCAGTCCTCGGAATTCTAATTGGTGCTTTGTGAAGAGTGTAAGCTAGCCATACAACTCTAATCGGCCCGTTTGATTGTACATGGGCAATTCGTACCATGTAGTAAGCAGTAAGCTCTACAAGCTCAAAGAAAATGAAAGGTCCAAGTTCGACTGAGGGTCTGTGACCTCAGAAGAGACGGTTAAATTTCAGCCAGGGATTGGAGACTTGTAAGAGTTTGCGTCAGACTGAGGGATCGTACATACTACAATATAAATACAGGACGTGAAGACATCTCTTCCAAAACCATACACTGTCTGAATCATCGATCCACTACGCTCTTTTCCTACAACATCATTTCTTGACAACTCCTCTTCAAGACATCCTACGTCCAGCAACAACAAACCCGAAATGTTTATCTTTTCCACGGCTGTTTGGTTCTGGCTCATGATTGCGACCCTGTTCCAACCATCTACAGCTATTCCCACCTCATCTCTTGTTACCCACCAGGGGTCATGTATGTCTTTTCAAAGACCGACGCCATCCAGGGGTACCACGCCCCACACGGGTAGAATCGAAATTACAGCGCGACTTCGTCAAAACGCCGGTGGTGCTACAATCCAACCAAACAACGATTTGGAAGTCACGATGGTGGCCAACGCTTGGACCACAACTCATCACGCAATCTTCACGGTGACGAATGTCTCGGGCATCCCACAAAGGTTTATCGTGGAGGGCTATGAACAAGGGCCCAGTGGAAACCATCCCAACGCCGCCTTCACTTTCCGGATCAATATCCGCGGGTTTGACATTGAAAACGAGTGCCTAGAGCTTCCAGCTGGTTATCGATGGTACGTACGAGGAGAACTTGGTAATTGATGGAAGGTCGAAAATGGGAGACGGGAAGTGGGAGAAGGTGGGAGACAGACAGCAGAAGGTGGGAGACGAAGATGGGAGGTGGAACGTGGAACGTTGGAAATAAAAGGCTTGATAAGAAAAGACTTTAGTATAAGCAAAGACAAATGAGACCGCACAAGTATACTAAAGACAGCGCATCGAAATCACCTTATGAATTTACTAGTGCTGGACGTTCATGTTGTCGGTAGTGATTGCCATGGCTTTCGATGTCGTGGGTGTTTGAGAATGGCGCTGCGCCGCGCGGTGCGTGAGTGGAAGGAGTGTGGAAGACACGCGGTCGAAAGATCGGAGGCTGACGGTTCACACTAGACTAGTCATCCCATCTTTATCTCCACACCCCGCTTAGCTCTTTGTCACCTGCATCACGCCACTACCATAGTCGATTTCTTGAACCCATCGACGCAACCATTGGCATCGGAACCTTGCTTTTTTACACACCCACCCTCTTGGTGCAGCGCGTCATGCCTGCTCATATAGTGCATGTTTCCACAAACACAGCCGCTTCCTGGCCGTTGCATGAGTATCGCCTCGCAGCATCTCGATGTCAGCCTTCAACTTCCCGGTCTCGCGGTCTTTGACGAAGCAGTCCATCCTCAACTTCAAGACCTCTATTTCCAGTTCCTGCAACCTGGCCTCGTTGCTGGAACTAGTGGACATACTCGCAGGCGGATCCTGTAGGCCCTCAGTATCTGTAACTGCGTGAGCAGTGTCGAGTTAGAGGCTGCGGATCAAAGATTGTATTGCTATCTGTTGTCGTGTTCTGATCTCTTTTTCTGTTTCCGGAGCTTCCGGCTTAGAGGTAGGTGCCTGCTACAATAGCAAATCATGTGACCCTAGTCACGTGGTTACACACCCCCTCAGCTGAGGTGCCAACCAAAGCTGACCTCCCTAATGAATCCATAATCGTTGCACTATAATCCTGCCTTATGCTGTCCTAATACTAGTGAGCTAAGCTCGCTGGATCAGGGCTATCAGGTCCTGCGGGCTCTGGTAGACAGTTTTCGACGTCTCTTAGTCTAAGCTGCCGAACAAACTCGGTATACTTCTGGCGTACGAGGATCTTGGTGAGTCCATCGGCCGGCATAAGGTTAGTCGGCTTCCACTAAACTAATACTTGTCCAGCTGCCACCTCCTGCCTAAGCCAATGTTGGTGGACATCTACATGCCGTAGTCGTGTGAATAACTTGTCCTCGTGCTTAGTTACCACACCAACGGTCTGCAGGTTATCGCAGAAGATTGTTGGTACCATCCCTAGGTCAAGCTTGATGTGCTTGAACAGTCGATTCCATGCCTGCAGCTCGCTGGCTGCTGTCGACAGAGCTAGCAGCTCCGCCTCAGTGGTTGACTTGGTTACTGAGCGTTGCAGCGTTGCCTTCCAGTCGATAGGCATACCGTACAGCAT
>QXCR01000232.1:0-33944 GCA_004380135.1 Stemphylium vesicarium
CCCCCCCCCCCCCCCCCCCCGACCGACCCTGCCTCGCGCGACAGGGCCCGGCTCCCAAATTCCGCCGTCGTTTTTTAAACGCAGAGCCATTTGCTGCCCGCAGTACTGCCACGAGTGATAGTGGACCTGCCCAGACTTTGCCAGACTCAGCGCGGCGTGCAGCTTTGGTCAGCAAGTGTTGGATCATGGCGCCGGGCAGGTGGATCGAGTCGAATGCAAGCGGTCTACGACTGTGAGGCCGTCGAGATGAAGACTGAGGCTGTTGCTTGGTGTGTCGACGACGGCTGTTTTAATCAAACCAAGTAGGATCGGTCGGCACACATGGGCAATGCCTTGCAGTGGGCTCAAATTGATGTTGCACGAGGTACCTTGAAAGCGGGCCGCCGCTGGATTCGGCACCCTGAACAGGCGTAATCGTTCTATGCGCCCTTGTTCGGGGCCACCGCCTTCGAGGCATGCGACGCTGGCTAGCTAGCACCACACTTCACTTTGCATCCGCGCCCTGCTCATTCTTCTTCATCTTTGCGTGTGTGTGTGAGTGCACTTTGGAACCTTGTTGCCGTCTTGTCTGGTGTTTGCTGCCGTTCATCCTGTGCGTGACGACCAATCGTTTCATCATCGTACCTTGACACCCCGTGCACGCTCGCTCGCTGGATTCCGCCGCGCTATGACAGTCTAAGCTGTCTGACCTGTCTGACGGTCCTCACGGTCCTCCGAGCAGCGAGTCCTTTGTTCGCTCCTCCGTCCTCCTCGAGCATACCAACACATCACCAAACACCAGAAGCCTTCGTGACAGGCCTCCGCCTCGGACCCGACCGCACTGCCTGTTCTCCGCTCGGTGCCTTGGTGCTCTCTCCATGCATTGCATCTTCTAGCAGCATACGGGTGCGAGCTTCACACCTCGTTCCGCCTCTTTCTCGAAGCCTGGTTGCCAGTGATTCCAACATGGCGACATCTCTGCTGCCCACAAGGGCCATTGCCCTCGTCGGAGCCCCGGATGGCGACATCGGATTTAAGGACGCCAAAACAACGCCGGTGCAGGCCATGCAGGTGGACATTACCCAGGACATTATCGACGAGCTCCTCGAAAGCGTCAGGAGCGGAAAGTCACCGCAAATAATCTTTGGAAAAACTCCTGTATGTGTGGAAACGTGCTCCGACGCCCTGTGACGTCTGCACCTTTGTTGTTGTGCTCGTCGTCATGGTGGTCCGACTCGGGGAATGGGGGAAGCCACGACCAGAGCTAACTACAACAACAGCAACTCAAGTATGGCGACAAGACGCACATGCTGCAGAGCAGCGCCGAACTCCACCGACACGAACTGTACAAGTCCAGTGAGACTGGAAGCGACGACGGCGAACTCGAGTTCGCGGGCCTGATCAACCACAGTCTGTTGGTGCACAAGGCCGAAGATGTAACGGCAGGCGTAGACTCGGCGCTGGAGCAGCTCAGGAATAACATGGCGGCCATTTCAGAGTTCAAGGAAGCCAACAAGTATGCCTCCCCGGTGTCCCTGCGGCTGCCCATGATCTTTGGCATCACGCCGAGAGACTCGAGCACCCATGTCGCAAGACGCTGCTACCGTATGAAGACGATGACTTGATGGACACAAGGACTAACAATGCTTGCTGCAGGACGATTGTTGGCGACGCCACTCCAGGACGCTCCTCGGCCCATCGTCGCTTCCCCTCGACGGGCTTCAAGCCATCGCACCTGGCGCCTTCCAAGATTGGTTCACCCCTGCTCAGCGCTCCTTCTTCACCCATGCACAAGCGTCCGCCGACATCGCAACCCACCAACAGCCACGATGTCATTGTCAGCGCCCTTCGCGTCCCCATCATCCACCTCCTTGCGCGCGAGCCGGCTACCGAAGCCTCCCTTGCTGCAACCTGCCGCACCTCCCTGGCCAACATCAAGGATGTCTTGCCCAAGATTGCGAAACGCTCTACGGCCGACAGCGAGAAGTGGCAGCTGACTGACAAGTCGTTCCGTGAATTGAACCCATTCAAGTTCCCCTATCAGAGCTCCGAGGATCGACAGCAAGCAATTGACAGCGCCATCAAGTCGTTTGACCGCCAACGCCTATCAAAGGACGACAAGCTATGGCAGATTTTGCTACCACGTGAGCAGCGAGGCCAAGGCATATGTTTGTCACGGTCCACAGTGAAGGCGCCCGAAGCTAAGCCCAAAGCGAGTACTCCCATGCACAAGATCTCCGATCTCACCAAGAAGAAGCCCGTAGCTAAGAAGGCTGCCGACAAGGCCACCGTCGAGAAGAAACCTAAGGCGACCAAGAACGGCGAGGTCAAGCAAAAGGCTGTCAAGGAACCTGAGATCAAGCCCAAGTCATCAATCAAGGAGAAGTACCTGGCCCGCGAGAAGGCAATGGCGAAGGAGGTGAAAGAGGAACCCACAAAAGCTTCGAATCCATCAACGTCCACGCCCTCAAGCTCGACTCCTGGCCCCGCCGCACCTTCTCACCGCAATACACCTTCTACCGACGCTTCCAAAGTCCGCCCCAAGAAGGCACCTGCTGCAGACAGCAACACGTCCCCACGTGCGAAGCCCAAGGTGTCTGGCCGAGATGTACAGAGAGACCGCCCCATCCAGAGGCCCTTCAAACCCACCATGCCAGTGAACACCAAGCCGAAGAATCCCTCACCGCTCTCAGCTTCGCCGCCTGTCAACGCCAGCGACTTCGAAGACTCCCACCCGGTCCACAAAGCTCTCGCAGGAGGCCCATCCCCCGCCAAGACCTCCGGCAACTCTGATCGTTCACTCAAGCGCAAGGCGAACGACGTTGACAGCGACATCCACAACAACAATCTGGCGGTGAAGAAGCCGCAGGTTGACCGCGCAACCCCCAACCACACTTCTTCACACGCCAACGGCAAGCCTCGCGCCTCCACACCCTCCACCACCAGCTCATTGAAGCGGAAGTCCGACGACTCATCCTCATCCAATACTCCTAGTACCGCACCAAAGGTTCGCAAGGTCGCCAACATCGACACGGGCCTTGCCTCGCGCTATCACCACAACAATCCTCGAGCGTCGCCAGGTGCCTCCTCATCCTCCACCACCTCGCCGTCTATGCCGAGCTTGAGCTTCCGACAGACCGTCGAGCTCTCACAGAAATTCCAAAAATACTACAAAAAGTACGAAGAGCTGTACTGGCAGCTGACAGAAGCCGAGAAGCCTCCCACCGAAGCGCAGAGAAATGATTTACTGAAGATGCACAAGAAGTTGGAAGAAATGAAGAGGGAGATCAAGGCAGGTGCTGGCATGCACCATCGATGAAGGACCACATGGCCTCATCACTTACGACACTGCGCCTAGTCGGCGCCTGATTTATTACAGCACAGCTTGCATATATACCCACGGCCTACCAATCTGACCAGAATGGCGGCGATTTGCATATCCAAAAAATGGAGTTTGGGCGATGTTTTCTGACTTGCGCGTTTCTACAACACTGGTGGGAAGGATGCATTTGGGATATGGTGTTCATGTTTGGGTATCTCTTCTCTAGATGCATACGTGCGGTTCGCCCACGCCTATTTTCGATGTCCATGAAAGCGATGATTATTCTAATGCGGTTACATTAAACGAATCGTTTGCAAGCCCCTCATCAGTACGGCAAGCATATCAAAATAAGATCTAAATTCTCATGCCAATCTACCTTCCGCATCGAGGTGAAGTCAACCAAACTCTATTTGCATTATGCATGCTCTTGACGGCGGCATCCCGTCAGCCAACGCCCACCAAGGCCGTAAACGCTGGCTAAAGCGCACTAGCGCTACATGGTTAATTTCGGAGCAGAATGCCGCAGCCTCCACCCAAGCACTCAGCCATCCATCACAACATTTGCAAATTCAACAAGACTTCTCTTGAGAACAGCTCGGCGATCAACCACGAGCGCACGACGCGAACCCTGGATCAGCACATGCGCCGATCGCGGCTTCCAGACCCGCATTGAGGCACCAATGCCAAGACCTCGGCCGGTAACCGATCGTGCAACAGCCGATCGCGCAACTGGTGGATCTGCGGCAGCTCGAACCCCTGCAAAACGTCATCCACTCAGCCCTACACGCTAGACCTCCGCATACTTTTTGTCTTGACGCCATGTTGAGCACCACATCTTGACAGCTAAGGCCATACACAAACACCTAACTATACTCTATCCCTCATGCGCCTGCTACGCAACCTGCTATCCAAACTCACACGCCCGGCTCCGAAGCGCGACTTTGCTCACGTACACGACGTGCAGATCAAGTGGGAGAGAACGCCGATTGGGAAGGACGACAACACCAAGGATCCTGGCAGCATGTCTTTGAACGGTACGTGTGTCCGCTGTTCCATTGGCTGGCCTTTCCCCGTGGATGAGCTCGTCGGGAGTGTGGGCGATGTTCATGCGCTGGACGCCTTAACATTTGGTTCGCGGTTACAGGTTTCCCCGGGCATCCTGTCTTCATCTCGTATGAAACGTTTGTTTTGCGTCAAAGCCCTGCCCACCAGATCGCCAGGCACGCTGTTTCAGAGTTTCTCACGTTGAAGGCTGGAGCCCTACTGCGTCATCGTCAGGCTGAATACATTGGGCTGCACAGACTTGCTAATACTTTGGACCAGTTTTCAAACAACCTCTTGCCCTCCACTCTACACAACCCGTTACCGGCTTCACACGCAGCGGCTACTGCGAAGTCCCACCGTCTGATGCGGGGAACCATGCCATTGCGGGTATCGTAACTAAAGAATTCCTCGACTTTTCTGCCTCTCGGGGAAACGACTTGCGCCAAGTGGGTCTTACGGATGGCTGCAAGTGGTGTCTGTGTGTGGGTAGGTGGAAGGAAGCATTCGATGCACGGACGGGCGCAGACGACAAAAAGGTGCCGCAAGTTGTGCTGAAGGCTACGAATGAGAAAGCTCTGAAGGGTGTGAAGATGGAGGATTTGAAGAGTTTTGCTGTGGATAAAGAGTAAGCTGTTCAAGGTGTGGGTGATGACAAGATGGGGTGTTGAATACTAGGTGGACGATGATAGACGAAGAACCTCTTGTGAAATAAAACACATCCTATCTCATTTTCCATCATGCGGCTCGGCCATCCGTACCTCTCCGTCCTGGAGCCTCTCTTTCGAACTATTCTCCGTTGATTTGGAGCCACTTGCCCGATTGAAGAAAGCTTTCCCATTGTCCACATCCCGAGTCCCTCAATCCTCATCCAACCCCTTCATCCTCTTCCCCTCAATAAGTCTCCTCTCAAGACTACACCTGAGCACCCTCTTGTCTTTCCCGACACCCACGCCCTTCAAACAATCATCCTCCCGATCCCAGTACACAGCCCACCCAAACCCGCCCCTCTCCTCCTCGACCGCAACAAGACACTCCTCATCATCCAGCGTCAACCCTTGCTCATCCTCCGTCCAATCCCACGGCCCAACCGTATGCCTCTTCGCCTCAGCCCGCGGCCCATAGCGCAGCTCGCGCGTCTTATTGTGTGCATACACCCAATTCAGCTTCGGTTTCACGGGGTTCGTACCGGTAGTTCTGTTCTGCGGGACGGGCGACGGCGTAGAGGGCGCGGAGGACTCGGGGGACGAGTGCGCTGGAGACGCGGGCACGGTGCTCACGAGACCTAGCACGGGGGCTGCAGGCATGGGACGGTGCGGCAGCTCCGAGGAGGGGAAGGGCAGGTAGAAGCCTGTGAAGGGGTGGGGTGGGGGTTCGTTGTTTGGACCACGGGCGGGGAGGTTGGTGGTTGTGTCTTTGGGCCAGAGTTTGATCTGTTTGGGGTCGAGTTAGAATTGCTGTTTTCGCTGGTGTGAAGCTGTTGCGCATGCGCTGCAGATTGTGGTGGTGGAGCGCTGTTCTCGTACCTTGCCATCTTTCAGTACTACAATTGTGCCGTTGACTTCATCTTTCTTCCTGCTTTTCGCATCGCAGAAGACATCGAGGTAGAATTCTTCTTGGCGTTCGTCTGCTTCTGCTTCCTCGTCTAGGAGACGCTGTTGGTGGACGGCTTCGTTTGCGCCCACGGAGATTGGTATGCCAGCTAGAGTGAGCGCGTACATTGCTTTTAGACAGGCAAGGAGGAATTAGTAGGTATGGTGGTTTCACGGGACGCTTGACGCGCGTGAATTGTCAAATGAAACATGTTGTGATTGTTGTATAAACAAGTTGGCCGGGAGCTGGCCTTTCGGCACGATGGTGTCATAGGCCGCGCGCGACTGCGGGACTTTGTTCGCTTAAACCTTGCATGTCTGCAAGGGTTCGCTCAGCGTCCTGCTCCAACCTCAATTCCCATCCTGATTGCATCGCATTACCGACGGTAGAGACCATTTGTCCTAGACTTCCTATTTTCCACGGCACTCCTCTGCCAAACCCCAGAACTCGTATTCTGCATCGGTCCACACCTTTTCGGGGACTGCACCTTCGATGACGCCGTAGTCTTCGAAATCGACAATGTAGCTGGGAACATGGTTAGTCGTGGCTTTGGCACATAGCGAGAAGCTTACCATTTTTGTGCTTCCTCATTCCAGATGAGATTGCGTAGGGCCGCGTCATGTGGATTGAGCTCACAGTCCCAGACTTCCCTGTTGTATTGTCAGTTTTGGACCCCGTGCCGAACCTGGGGACTTACATGAGAGCCGCCTTGAAAGCGCGCCGGATATTCTCCCTCGTCTTTTCGTCCTTCTCTCAAAACATTTCATAGTCAAGAGCTTCTCCTGGGGCTTTGGTCATGAGTATAAATGCCGTATATCCCTTAGGCATCGCGTTCGGATCCAATCCCTCGGATATGTGCTCCGCAGAGTATCCGAGTAGATGCGGTGTGTTCTTGCATTCCGATGCTCCGAAATGATCCAGGGCGTCCCTCTCGTCGATAGTGAACCTACGCGGCGACTTGACCCCATGAGTAGCCAGATAATCGAGTCCGTTCGCGTGCTCATATTCATCATTTGTTTTTTGGTCTACTTCGCTGCCATAGTACTTTGCTTCGTTGAGTTTTTTTCCAAGTCTCCATACATATTCCCAGTAGAAGAAGATACTCTCGGCGTCTCCATAAACCCTAACAATATGTCAGTGTACATGTTCATGGATCACCTTGGACCAACTTACTGGTACTTCACCTTGGCAACAGCCTCCTTGGCATCAATGTGCGCGCTGTTGGGGTCTTTGACGCAGACACACTCGAAAACCTGTCGGGCTTCAAAAGGCGGCTCAGCCTGTTGGTACTTTACAGGCGATAGCGCGTTTGTCATTTTCCAACAGCAACCATCCTCGAACTCCACTTCACGCCCTAATAAACCGTGAGTGCTGTTAGTGCGTGTGGTATATTTTCCGTGAGCAGCGACGGAGCCGCTAGTATAGGCAGACTAGAGCTTGGGCATGACAGGCAGCTGGGGTGCGAGGGCCATGCTGCGCTGATGGAGAAGTCGGTTTGTTTTAGCTGAGGTGGGTTGATCTTGGAGTAGCGTTGGAGGGTACAAGTAGTTGCAAGCTGGGCCGGAGCCGAATGCAGCCCGCGAGCCCTTGAGCGGTTACAATGTGGGTGGGCGCGCTAGCACGTCATGGCACTAGCCATTGTGACAGGAAGCTAAATGCGTTTGCCAATTAACGGGAGTAATGCAATTCACTGGAGTGCACACAGGAGTCCCTCCCCACACATATCCTGCTGTGCGTGGAGAGTGAACGAGGGCGATAGACCATGGTTGACCGCGATGCCAGCGGCCAATAAATGCAACCTCGTGAGGTGTGATTTTATAAAGTACATCGATCACACGCGGGGTATTGCGTATATCGGCTCCCATCTGAAAACGGTAGCCCTGTCCTTCTGGACACTTCCCAAACCAATAGCGGCTTACAACGGCATCGCAAACAGATCGCATCGCGCGCGCGGCACTCTATGTGCGATCGCAATTCTCTCAAATTTGATTTGTATAAAATTATCCTATTCGCAAGTCAGCCCATGGGGAACAATGCGACACTGTGCGGGAAGTCACAGTGCTGCACCGGCAACACAATCTTGTGAATCAAACCCCGTCCCGCCTCCTGGGATCCATGGCGATCCCACCAAGGCCTAGCATGCATGAAAAGGGAATTACTGGCGGCTATTTTGGCATTGCTCTGATGCTATGATGCCCGGCCCTGCTCCTTCTTTCTAAACCCTCCCGATCCCCTTGACGAACCTTCCGGTGCTTTTAAGCGAACTCTGAGTCGAGTGAGATCCGACATGGAGCTTCGGAGATCTTCTGATGTCAGCAGTGGAGACCTACAAAGCTCTAGCGTCCTATTAAATAATGCAGATAAGTGAAGAATCATTCGCCAGGGAGATCAAAACACTGTAAGCTTACCGAAACGACAAGGATCCCTTCAAGATTCTGCTGATCTTGTCGCAATGGCTGTATAGTTGATTCCAAGGACCGCAAAATCATTGACAGTGAAAGGGAACAATCGCCCGGAGCGGATTCGAAGACGACGAGGCAAGTTACCCCAACTGCTAAATATCCGACCAGTGATGTCCGCATTTGTCACATGGATGGCGATTCAGGGATCAACATATGTAGCTCCACTGGCACTCGTAGTCTACTTGTCGAAACAGGTACAGACTGACAATAGAATGCCCTTCTCAATATCATTGCACTGGAGCGAGGAATACCGGTCAAACAAATTCATGGATTGAAACTTGAGCTATCATCATTGGGAGTGCATCTACATCGCAAGTGCGCAGGATATGATGTGCGACCTAGGGCAAACCGGACACAATGTCACATGGGTGCGCCTTACGCAACCGGTGTTCAGTCTCTGCCCACGCTACTACATACACGACGACACTGGCGAAGTCCAAAGCCGGCGAATGCCATCATTGAAGATACTATTGATATGAGCACGCGCGATCAGAAAAGATCACATAACATTTACGCTTTGTATGTTTCGATCTAAATCATGGGTCCGTAGCTTTTTTGACACGAGGACGGAGTCGTGACTTGATGTTTTGGTAGGCCTCGACGGTAGAACGCTGAATCCTTTCTCTTGTTGATGGTGGTCTCATCTCTTCGTTAGAAGCGCCGCTACCTTCAGCAGCCCCGGAACTAATTACAGCTTGTGGTGTTGAACCAGGGGTCCAGACAGGGGGGTAACCGGAGCTGGATGTGGCCTTTGCAGAGTTTGGGGATGGGACAAGATGTTTCGAGCTCCATATGGCGTGAAATCATCTACATGAGAAATTCCAACTGCTTCAATCGAATTCTCCAGCATTCGAGACACTGCTTCGGATACGGCCCAGTCGGCTCCATCTGGGGTTGTCGTTTTGTGCGTAAGGTAGAACAGAGCCAAACGCAAACTGACACTGCATTTGCTCTTTTCAATAAGGTCGCTATTCTTGATGATGCCGAGTAGAATATACAAGGATCGCCTTGCCCCTTGTTACGTCGATCAAGTTGCAGAAAGATGGTCTCTTTATAGTTGGAAATGAAGCCGTATTTGAGATCATAGATCAGCATGTATTCGACCAATTGACCTGCGCTATGTTAACAAAGCAGTACAGAAATATAGTACAAGAAACTTACCTAGAATGCCGCGAAACAGCTTTCCATCTTTGTCCTCATTGTCCTTGAGCATCATCTGGAAATTCACTTTAAGGCAAAACTTGAGCTCTCCGACTAATCGGATTTGCTCTTTTCCTCCGATGGGGAGTTTCAGCACCACATCAGGCTGTAGTTTGACTTTGCGGTAAGACTTCTCCAGAATCCAGGAATCTCCAAAAGTGAGTTCTTTTGGCAGAAAATCGGGGTTTTCGCTCGTTCCATGCTCTTCACTAGCCAGTGTCTCGACTATGTGGAGCACTACGGCAATCAGATTCCAGAAGTATCGGCCTGAGAGTGATATTTCCGCACCACAATGAAGACGTTCGTGGGTCATGGCTTTGCTGTTCAAGATCTCAACGGCCGGGTCCATATTGATAGGCGCATGCGCGCAACGATCCAGTTCTTTTCTTGTTGTATCGTTTTCGTAGAACTCCATTACTTAGTTTTCGAAAGTGTCCCATTCAGCAAGAGAGCCGTTATAATGTTTGGTAACATTAGGCACGTAAGAGACTGTCTCAAACTTGGGTCTGCCTTAGTTCAATGCGGGCAATGGCTTGTTGAGTAATACGTCGGCGTTGAGGTAGTATTCTGGCAGAGACTTGTCGTTCTCAGGGACCTCCTGAGTCGTGGGATCCGTCGTAGGAAGAGATTCATTTCAACCAAAGCTGGTTGATCGAGAGATCGAAGTAGTTGAATGGGCACAGAGCGAGGGTTTATGGGATATAAAAATTAACGGGAAGTGGATCCAATATTGAGGGTAACATTGAAATAGTGCGAACAACTCCAGTGAATGGTATAGCGCTCTGACCCCAATTGCCACCGAACATTCCTTTGTCGGCCGCTGTATTCTTCCCGCATGAGCTGGTGCAGCGATTACGGTGTCATACGCATATCATTAAAGGAGCTACACGCGATCCAATCAAGGATCGCGTACTCACGTTACATCTCTTGATCATCATACTGCGCCCTGTTTTCTCGACTATAAACGTATACATGCTCAGTCACGTGATTCAAAACGACGCCACCTAGGCCCTCACCTATTATAAGGAGCTACATCTTACCTCTATTAGCCTTAACTACTACTACTGCGTTTATTCCAGACCTATCTAACCTTAATATAAATATAGGGACTATTCGTGAGGGGCAGTTATAGGCAATAGTATTTGCTTCACACTGCAATAGAATAGTGGGGGATAGCTCTGTATTAGTACACTAGGGGGGGTGATAGTAAGGGGAACAATTCTTGCCATTCTTCCCCTGCGCTTTGCGCAGGTTAAGAGCATGAACCTTGGCCAAGGCGCGAGTGCAAGAAGCAAACATGTTGGGACCAAATCCTTCCAACTGCAGGCCTTCGGCCTGGGTGTTACACTACTCTATATAGGTAAAGCCCTACTATTAATATTATAAAGAGAAATGGTTGCCCTACTAAATACGCATTCCTTCTTTTCACTTTTACACCCCTATTATAGGCATTTGAAAATAGTAAGATTCAAACTTACTCCTCTACTGCAGTAGAGGCGGCTAGGTGTATGCCTAACTGCACCATGCCTCCATTATTAGCCTCGAGAAACGGCTTTCTGCCAAGCCCCAGCGACTGAACTGGACACCAGTGAACTTAGGCGGCTTCTGCGTCTCGTCTTCGACTATCGAATAGCTTTGAACACCAGTCTCGCCTCACAAAGACTTTCCACTTGCTGCATCGTTTCAGCAGACAGTGGGGCACATATCAGCCACCGCGAATCATTTGAGAATTTGACGTACTTTCGTTCAAAAGTAGACGGCTCTTGCGAAGACGTGACTGTTACCGGTTCAGACAGCGAGTACTGTGGCAATAGCGAAGCGCGGTGCGGGGGAAGTGTGTTCACATGTGGAGCGTCGCTTACACCGGAACAAGTAGCTACAATGACCAACATGCCAAAACGAGACATTCGGTTTGGCTCTTCGAAGAGTGTACCAGCTTCTCAACGCCGAAAATACGAGCCTGGTATCGTAGTCAAGATTCCAGGCATCGGGGAAAGCCAAGCTGTACGCTTGATTGGCGAGTTGAAATCACCGAGTACCTACAAGATGCAAGAAAACGAAGGCAGCATGCTGGACTTTAAGAGGGGCTCACTGAAAAATCTTTTTGGTATGCATTACGATTTCATGGTGTCGCACTAGTATCATCCGCTAATTGAGCCTCTAGGTCAAGTTGCTAGGGACATGGTGGAGTTCGAACTCAATTATGCTTTCGTCTCTACATATGAAGAAACAATCTTTCTGAAGATTGTTCCAAGAAGGAGCAAGCCGGAAGAGTTTGCGCTGCAGTACTCACCGATAACCAAGCACACGGACCAAGTGGTAGTTTCGCCTTCTGGTAAATTGATCAGCGCCGGCGTCCGGTTCGCGTTACTATACTTCATAGCTGAAGTCTGCGACGACGACGCAAGACAATGGAAGCTGAGTCCCGATGCCATCGAAATGGATGCGTGGGTATCTCCAACCGCAAAGGTCCCGAAAATCCTCCTGCAGGAACACGCTACACCACAACGAAACCCCATGGATATCACAAAATACCCGCAATATCCGACCAGGTAATCGAAGAAAGAGAAAATTATGGAATTGCTCCGGAAGAAGTACTCCACCGCTGATCGTCTTCATCGAAAGCAGCAAACACCGGGTAGTGGCGTTAACGTACAATTGCCTTCGAGGACACAGACTTGTAGAAACGTCATGGGATCAGACAAGACACTCAGTCGTAACTCAAAACGGGGAAGAACCATCCATCGTAGAGGGCTGCCTCCGCCTCCCGCCAGGTTCCAAAACGTAGATGAAGATGAAGAATAGGTTGATGAACACGCAATAATCGCAGACTGAAACGAGAAGGACACCTAGTTAGTGTTGAGGGGGGGGGGGGGGGGGGGGGGGGGAAGGGATGTTATCATGAGGCGAATATCGATTATAATCAAGAGATACTTGCACTATTAGAGCCAGAGACGATAGCACGGGCATCAAGAAAGCCTAGTGGCCCATTAATCGCAAATCTTGGGTGCCAATCAACACAGAAATGTTTGAAGCGTCGGTTGTGACACGCACTCTATCCAAAGCACAGTAATATGTCGTGCCTACCACAGCGGTCGCCAAGACACGCAAGAAAGCAAGTGGCGATCCGCAGCTCTCCATAACTTTACAACGTCCTTTCCTTGTCTTTTCTTTGTAGTACAGGAAACATTCAAGACCACAACAAAATATCCTGTGCACCCTCGCCCGATACCATAGACTACACACATAGCAGTCATCTTTAATCACCCCATTGCACTACAAAACTTACTATCGCTATGTCTTCAAGCACAGAAAATGACATCTACAAGACCGCCGAGTTGCTGGAGCGTTTAACAGCTCAGCAGAAAGCGTGCCTTAATCAGTTCAAGGCAAACACTGGAATCACCATACCCGAAGCGTACAGGCTGCTCGAAAAATGCGATTAGAGCCCGCTTGCCGCAATGAACCTTCGCGAAGAAGAAGCTTCCGAGAAACTGGAAATGGTGACGAATGTTAAGCCTACCATATTGCCTAAAAAGAGGTGAGCGATTTACAGCTGGTGTTGTCACAGTTCGTAATTGACGGCCCGCCTAGGAAACATGAAGAGACCCTTCCAGCCACCGAACCGCGGGAAAGCCAGCCAGGACCCTCAAAAAAGGCAACCCCAGCAGAATCCCCCCTCTCCACAGCCACCGACGCACTGCTGCGCAGCAAGTCGCAACGAGATATCCTCCGCCTCACGACAGCCCCAGGCATGGAGTATTCAACTGCGAGAGCGGCGATACTACAACCTTTCCGCTCCGATTACCTACCCGACCCAGCTCCAGATGATCCACTGTTCTCGCCAGACGAAGAGCAACGACACTGGTATTTCGGGTACCTACACCGTTGGGAGAATTTCCAGAGTTCCGTGATCGACCATTGGAAAGACCAAGAGATCAAAGATGCATTCGAACAGATCAAAGGCTTCCAAATCGGTGAACCGCGCTCCGCAGACCCAAAGACTGCAGGAGATAGCCAGGGCTCAGCGATGCTAGAGGATCACTTCCGACGTGAGGTATTGGAGATAGTTAAGAAGGTCTGCAATACGCTACTTTCTGTGGGAATGGCGAGAGAGGCGGGTAGGGGCGACATTCCGGAAGGTATCTGGCTGGAGAACGCTGCAACTACCGAACGATACGTCAAGGCAGGCTTCGAGCCCACATTCTTAGTCCGAGCGACGTCCGATGGCACGGATATGACAAGATTCATTGGACATACGGAGTATTTGGGCGGACGGCCAGGCGCTTTGACGTTGGCCATCAAGGATGCAGCGAAGAATACGTGGGGCAGCCTGCGTTGCGTTCTGGGCAAGCAGTCGTCTATAAGTTTACTAGAGACGACGTACTGACTAATCGCTAGGAGATGTGGCCCGATGGATGTTCCAATGCAACAGGACCTACGGCTTCGTCATCAGCAGCGACGAGATCATGTTCATACACTTCGACATCGATATGCGCACTGAGGAAGTCAACGTCGCACCGAGCGGACAGAAGTCAAAGTTCGACATAGTCGATATCACAACCGAGCCCAACCTCTGCTATTCGGATCCCATAAAGTTTACAGATGTTCTGGATGAGAAGAAGGGCACTATTTCGGTGAAGCTGGCGTTGATGCACATGATCCATAACACAATGACCATGGAGTGGACGATGCCGGAGAACAAAGGAAAGTGCGGAAAGTTTTTCCCCAAGGGGAACGCCGGCGAGAAGTTCAAGTTGCAGCCGCCGAAGGGACTCTCTGATCTTGGGTTGTAATTGGAGGCGTACTATGCAAGATGCTGGAGAGCACGTTGACCGCTAGACGGGCGCCATATTTCTAGTGGTCGAGAATGATTAGCGACTCTTGATAGTCCAATCTGATTTACTGCACACTCCCATGCTACGTATGCATAATCAAATAGCCAAAAGCACACCATCTGCGATATCGAGCAGCGATGCTAACATGTCTACAGGCTCCAGCGCTGCATGTGGGCATCAAGAATGTGCCCTTGACAAAAGCAAGAAGAGCCCAGACGACAACGCATTATCAAACCCAAAGTCTCAAACGTGAACACAAGCCTCTATCGGCTACCATTTTAGCCCAACCGTCTGCTTGTGGCGCCTAGCATTTGTGGCTTTTCCACCATGCACCACCGTCTTGGCTCTACGCCGCTCCAGCGCAATACCTCGGAACTTGAACAGCGGTTGAGAACCCCATTGGAAGTGCCCGTCAACCTCGATAACATCTTCAGGACATGATATCTTGGTGTTGTCTGACACTCGACGCCGCAACGGGAGGTATCGGGACGTTATAGTGGCTGCGGTGAGAGATGCCTCGGCCCCTCTCCAATGCGTGATTGGCGAGAAGAAAGTTCAACAGGCGAGGATGAAGGGTGAAGGTGTTGGGTGACGGGATCTTTCAGGCTGCGAGAGGTGCGGTGGAAGTCTTGGTCGCGCATTTGGGGAAATGAAAATGGCTTGGTGGTGTTGATGGCCTGTGGTGTGCCTCGGCCATTGCAACCCGATCGGGGGTCTGATTGGATACGAGCGAGATCTGAGAAGGATTCTGTGAAGGATTCTGAGACTGCTCTTGCAAAATCTGGGGAAATGACCGATCGGGCGCCCAAGCCCCGGGATAGCATGCGATGATCGCCACTCGCGGATGTGTCGGTTGTGACCGCGATGCATGTGGTTTCCTTCTTGTTTAGAGCGGAGATTTTTCTGCACACACTTACGACATGGTATACGCGCGCTGTGGAGCTCCAGTCTATTGAGAACATGTCAATAGTAAAACGTTAGTCAACTAGTATGCGGCAACTCAAATCGGTCGTAGGCTAGCATTGAAGCTTTTGCTGACCTTGCGCGTCCTAGCCCATGCGCATGATGGACAAGAGTTTTTACGCCGCTGAAGCTCTCGTGGTGTGATTGCGCCACCATTATAAACGCTGTCCACACACCCAAACGCTATCCGGGGCGCCATGCCTAGTGACGGATACTAAAGGAACCATCTAGCTGGAGTTTCTGCGAGGGCCGTATTCGCGACCAAGTCTATGGACGCCGCTGATCAATTGACAGGGACACTGTCAGGAGGGCTAGGCCATTCTGAAGAACGGCTGTGTCTGCAGGAATGGCTACACGAGTCTCGGAAAGCTCCTGGCGCGTGGTCACCGTCTCAACAAAGATCCACTCTGTCGGCCAGTGTCATCTTTCTCTCGGTCAAAGAACTATTGTGGGTATGCTATCGATCAAGCATGCTCGGCGCCTTCTCCGTGCCTGCAATGACTCAAGAAATATGCGTATGAGAAAGTGTGTACTGAAATCTTCCTTAGCGACAAGCACCACGCGAACGCTCAAGATGACGCCGCTCGCTTTGCGCCAAGTAGCCGGCGGCTTGGGACGGCAGATATGTACAAGTGTTCCCTGTGCGCATGCGGCTCGAAGCCACCCATGCCTCGAACAACTCCGGATGAATGTCGAAATCGGGACAAGTCCAAGGCAGTGGAATGTGCCCAGGTGGAGCGCTCGCCAGAGAGGTTACCCCGCACGTGTAGCTGAAACATAGCGAGGTGCCGATCGTCTAACGGCCAGGTCGCGCGCCATTGAGGTTGAACAAAGAAATGCATCTCCAGTGACAAGTTGGGCGAACCTTGTAAACAGCCTCAATTACCGTAGTATGGCCGTACCAGAAGATAAGACACAAGTGGCATGTCGACGAGAAGGCTTCCCCGGTGCTTCAATTGGCTTGTTGTGGATCCCAGCACGACGGTGGCTCGCTAGCATGCGGGGTCTCCACGTGCCAAGCCTCTCCCCAGCTTTCTCTGCCTTCCGCCTTTTGTGGCTTTCGCGGATTTGTTTCTGCTTTGGCTGATTTCGTGGAGAACAACAGCAGTAAGCGGACGAATTGATGACGTTTTCCCGTGCCTCGGTACTTTGCTGGGGATGCCTTCCCAATACGCCCACTGGCTTGGCAGGGTATAATGGCGGGGAGCGCAAGGCAGGAGCGATGACTTATAACGTGTATATCGCGGGCTTTCTTTCACCTGGTCCAGGCTCTTCATCTCCTCCTACCTCCCTCAAGGCCCTCCCTCAAGGCCCTTTCTCAACCTACGTTCCATCATGGTTGCCCACGATCCCGTCGCGCGGAACGACGACATGCTCGAGAAGCGACCTGTATCCCTCAGGGAAAATATCGACGGCTCCCAGGATGGCTCCGGATACGAGTGCGAATTCAGCGAGCGCGAACAGAAAAAGATCATTCATCGCATTGATAGGCGTCTTGTGGTGACTGTCGGTGTGCTATATTGCATCAGTTTGATGGACCGCACAAACCTGAGTGCTGCCTCCATTGCTGGGTGGGTCCATACCAAGGTTGCAGGCGCGTCAGACTCAGCTAACATCTTTCAGTATGAACGTTGACCTGAAACTCACCCAACTGGAAGGCTCCATCTCACACTACTCTATCATCACTATCGTATTTTTTGCTTCTTATATTGTCTTCCAACCTCCTGCGACAGTCATCTGCCGCTACCTCGGACCGCGCAACTTTCTCTCGGTCATCGTAGTAGCATGGGGCGCCGTCATGATCGGAATGGGCTTTGCAGACAGCTATGGTGTCATGGCAGCGCTACGAGTGCTCCTCGGTGTGCTAGAAGCTGGCTTCTTCCCTAGCTGTGTCTATTTGCTGTCAACATGGTGTACGTACCCCGACGATGCGAAGATTTGGCGCAATACTGATGACTCTTCCAGACACTCGGTTCGATATCGGAAAGCGATACTCTTGCTTCTACATCCTCGGAAGTCTGGCGTCGGCGTGCGCCGGCATTCTCGCATATGGACTGATGCAATTGAAGGGACAGCAGGGTCTGAACGGCTGGCGCTGTAAGCTTGGATTCGCAATCGCATTACATTGAAAACACGCTGACAAACCATGCTCCATCTAGGGATCTTCATCATCGAAGGAGCTCTTACATGCTTCCTCGGCATCGTCGGTTACTGGGCCCTTGTAGACTTCCCCGACAAGGCCCACAAGAGTTGGAAGTTCCTGACGGAGCGAGAAGCCATGTTTATCATCGACCGCGTCAACAGGGATCGTGGTGATGCGAAGCCAGAGGCCTTCTCTGTCGCCAAGTTCCTGAAGGGTGGAGGAGATATCAAGATCTGGGGATTCGCCATGGTAAGCTTCGGGAAAATGCCTAAACAACCGCTACCTTGTACTGATCATAGCTCAGATCTTTTTCAACACCACGACCGTTACCTACGCTCTTGCTTACTTCCTTCCCATCATTCTGACAGGAAATATGGGCTTCGATGTCGGCGCAGCTCAGTGTCTGGTTGCTCCTCCGTACGCCTTCGCCGCTATTGTCATGTACGCCACCGGCTGGCTCGGAGACAAGTACCATCTTCGTGGACCGATTATCCTCTTCAACATGGTGCTCTGCCTCGTCGGACTCCCAATCATGGGTTTCCATAGCAATGCGAACGTTAGGTGTGTATCAGCATCCAGGGTCTTTCTCGAATGCGGGCTAACGATAGCAAGGTATTTCGGGGTCTTCCTGACTACCGCCGGAGCAAATAGTAACATCCCCGCAACCATGTCGTACCAAGCGAACAACATCAGAGGCCAGTGGAAGCGTGCGTTCTGCTCTGCCATTCTTGTCGGTATGGGTGGTGTTGGTGGTATTGCTGGAGGTCTGGTTTTCAGGGCTCAAGATGCGCCCGGATACGAGCCAGGACTATACGCCTGCATTGCATGCTGCCTGCTCACGATCGTTATCGTCTGCCTCATCACTTTGAGGTCATGGAGCCTGAACAAGCGCGCCGACCGTGGAGAGCTCGAGCTCGAGTACAATGATGTGAGTGCGGTGCTTTCTTCATCAAGCTGCAAAATATTAACGAGTGTACAGGATGGCGACCAGAAGGGCTTCAGGTATACGTACTAAGTTGGGAGCTCGGGAGGGGCCTAATACAGTTATTATGCACAGCGCCTTGGAACAAGCGGTTAGGCCATTGACCTAATGCGGCCCCAAATCCCGAGTCTTGATAGTGTGCAGATAGCAACGACGTTACGATCCAATCATTTGTGCCATCTCTACCGTTTGTGGCTGCGAAACTGCATATATCCGGTGTGACTGTACCTGTCAACAGGCTGCGATAATCGTCTGCTTTGGCTTCAATCCCAAAATCTGGAAGAAAGACGGGCCTGTTATATGTGGCTGTCATGTAGCAATTGCCACATGCTCTTGGGTGAATGAGGCAGCCTCGGGATCAGTAATCCGGGGTCGCTGGAGTTCAGGCGCACAGTACGCCTCACATATCCAAGGCTCTGCCTCAGCCTTGCGAACCTCGCTGGATTGCCATCTTGCGGGAGGAAAGAATGCAGTGATGTTGCTGGAAGCACGAAGTAACTCATTAGCGTAAAAAGCACTGCTTTCGTCGTAACGCCGATTTCCACGTGTCTTGGCACGTGCGCACGCGTCGAATTTGCGCGATGGGAACTAAGGGTTCAGTCGAGGTTCTGCCCACTACCAGCGCTAATATCTGCACCCGCCATCTACAATCGACGCCCGGGTACATATCCATTCGAAACCCATCATGTGTCGTCAAGACTCCTTGCTCTCCTGCTCTCAGCCATTTTGAGCTTGATCTCGGCCTCACAACTCAAGCCGCGCGCTTGATACTGTTCGAGCCGGTGCACTTGCATCGTTTACCCCCTCCACACTTGCGCTCAAGCGCCCATTTGCCGCCGCGACAGACCAGCTTGTGGTTATGTGTTAGCTCGATACTACGGTCTTCAGTGTCTTGGAAAGGGAGGAGAGACTCACAATAACGGCTGGGTTGTTCTTGCCGCAGGCATGTGGGTCGTTCTTGCTGGAGCCGAACTTGCAGTTGCCGCCAGCTACGCGGTACTCAGGAGGACAGATGTCGATGCCGCGCTTCATCAGGACATTGTCAGCGACATCCGTGATTTCATCGTTGGACACCGGGCTGGTCATGGCCAGAGCCGGGAGGAGGGCTACAAGTGCGTAGATGATTGTGAGCTGCATGGTTGCTGAAGAGTAGAGAGTGTTTCTCAGAAGGCGGGGGCCTGCCGAAAGTAATGTTGGGATATCTATGCATCATGAGCGTCTTGGGCTCTATCTGCAATACTTCCGCTTGATTATCCTCGCCGACCAGACTCATGTCATGCTATGAGAAATAGACCGAGGGGTAATACCGACTTGAGTCTAACTAACTCGGAGCCGTCCTTAGCCTATGCCAACTACCAAGCATGCAAGATGAGTGAATGAGTATCTTGAACGTAGTTCTCTCGCCAATTGAGATGGGGTAGAAGATCGAGTGTGGTCTGACTGGAAGTGTGCGCGACTAATGTTGGTCTCAGACATTACCTCGGCCTGCGGACCACGCTTTCGACGTCTCCCATCACTGTCTCTTGAATTCTCGTAGACTGGATTGAGATATCAATGACGAGTGATTCTCTTGGATAAATAATATTGCCCAAGCCCGTACGACTAAAGCTTCTAGAGCATACCTCGGTGCCTGGGTAGTGCTCAAGTTTTAGTGGAAGCCCTGCGAGAGCCAATGAAACTATCAGAGCCTCGCAGCCTTTGGAGAAAGCTCGCAAAAAGCGCCTAGGGCAAAAGCACTCAGAGAAAGGTAGATATATACAGAAATGCGAGTCAAACACGTGACTCCATGGGAAAGTACTTCCCTGGGAACTTGGCGACATTGCTCGAAAGACACGAAACGACGCAAAAACACCTCTGAGACAGGAATTCGGGTCAGGTAATGAGTTTCCGTGCCCAAAGGATGTTTCTGGACGGAACGCAGTAAGCAGGTGCTCAGTGCTATGTTCGTGCGCCCAATACACGATCGATCTCGTTACCCCGCCACGCTCAATTCGACGTCATTGTGCTAAACAGGAAGCCCGTTGAGGAAGTGATTGACCATTTACATGCTCCTCATCAGCATTGCCTTTGTCCTCCATATGCAACTTTCAGCTATCATGTCACTAAATGTCTGGTCACGCAATCGCGACTCAGTGGCAATGCCGTTTGGCCTTCAGCCTTACCACAATGGCGGGACCCCACATCGGCATAGCTCCCATCTCACTTCCCCACATCCGTGGTAATACCCGCTGGCCTCCCTTACTCCCGACGCCCTAGAAATAGAATCGCTTCTTCTCATAATCTTGTGAGCTGCGACGGATGCCGTCGGGAAGTGAGCAACCTTCTATCTCAGTATGACATTCGACGACCTCAAGGAGAAAATCACACCAGGTGTATGTTCATCCAACGGCCCCACATGCACTCTCCCACACTTTCGGTCTACATTGAAGAACACAATTTAATCTCAGTATTCACTGATCATCAATCCTCTATTGCACGAAAACAAAAGGCTAACGACATCCCCAGAATCCCAGCCGCGAAACGTCCCCGAACCGAGGCGCCTCTGTCCACCAATCCATCGCCATAGCCAAACCATGCAAGCCTCTGCGCCAATGGCAACAAGACCAAAACATTGACCGTGATGCGCAAATCAAACTCACCAGACTGGTACACATGCGCTATCAGCACCCGGATCTCGATGAAATCACCACCTTCCTGCGCGACTTCGGCATGAGCGTAGCGCAAAAAGCCCCCGGCAAGCAATGGTTCAAAGGCTACGGCGACGACCAATACGTCTACTACGCGCAACAAGGCGACAAAAAGTTCCTCGGCGGATGTTTCGAAGTAGCCAGCTTCAGCGAGCTAGAAAAGGCTTCGAAGGTCCCTGGCGCGGGCCCGATTGAGGAACTGACAGATGCGCCCGGGGGCGGATACATGGTTACCTTGCACGACCCAGAAGGCTTTCCCATCAACCTAATCCACGGACAGACAAAGAAGGAACCAGGTCCCTTCCCCGAGGTGCTCACTATGAATTACGAAACGGAAAAACCACGTGTCGCGCGTTTCCAACGCTTCAAACCCGGTCCGGCAGCGGTGCATAAGCTCGGCCATTACGGACTGTGCGTACAGAACTTCCAGGACGAAATGCAATGGTACACGCGAACATTTAACATTGTACCTACGGATTTTCTTTACGTACCGACAACTTCCTCCTCTGATTCTACCGACACCACAAGCACCGCCTCTCCCTCACAAAAGGACGTAGCCATCTTTGCGCACATTGACCTTGGACCGGCATACACAGACCACCATACCATCTTCCTATCTACAAATCCCACCTCGCACGTCCACCACTGCAGTTTCGAAGTCCACGACTTTGACACGCAGAATCTGGGGCATGAGTGGCTGGCGCAGAAGGGGTACACGAGCGTATGGGGTGTGGGACGGCATATTCTAGGGAGCCAGTTGTTTGATTACTGGTGGGATACGACAGGCAACATGATTGAGCATTATGCAGATGGGGATCTTGTGAATGAGGAGACGCCTGTCGGGTGGGGCGAGGCGGGGGATGAGAGTTTAGCCGTATGGGGACCGGAGGTGCCGAAGTGGTTTTTGGATTGAAAGCGTATCCCATTCTCAGGTAAATATTGTTCATTATTCGAGATGTATCCGGTGTTCAACACTCCGCCGAAACCCCATACTTAGATAGGTTCCTTCTACCACTTCCTCACCCTCCCCCACCCCCGATCCATAACCCCATCGTTCTCAAAATACGCCCCATTGACACTCTCTTCCCCACTTCCACCCTTCTCCAGGCTTCCATCACCATCCCCATTACTACTCAAATCCCCAATCGCGAGTCGAACCGGTATCCTCGCGCCCTCCTCCAGCGTCTTCGGCGGCTTCCCAATCTGATTCCCCATATCGCTATCTACCCAGCCCGGGCAACAGCAATTCACAGCCACCTCCTCATTTTTTCTCGCCAGTACCATGGTCAGCGCATTCATGAGCGCTTTACTAACTTGGTATGACATGGGCGGCGCGCCGAACCCGGCTGCTTTTTGGCTGTCGGATTGAACTGCAGTCAGGTACTCTTCCGCCAGCGCCTCAACGTCCTCGATAGATTCCACTCCGCGGAAGCGCGCTTGCATGGCTAAAGGATAGTTCGACAAGTCCGAAGCCGCGCTACTGACGTTTACGATACGGGACCCTGGGTTCGTGCTCATCTTCCCTTGGGTGAGGAAGAGGTTGCACATGTCCCTTGTACCGTGGTAGTTTACATTGATGGTTTGCGATGCTAGCTCTGGTGTCTCGTTGCTGTTGTTGTTTACACCCGCGTTGTTGATTAGCACGTCGATCTTGCCGTTGTTCTGCAGAACCGTGCTGAGGAAGGAGGTTATGGACGATTTGTCGGAGACGTCGAGCTTTTTGTAGAGGATCTCATTTGGAGGAGAGGGCTGGATTGAGAGGTCTGCGCCGCTGCGGGACGTGGCGTAGATGCGCAGTGGTTGCGCATGCTGGGTTTTGGCAAGAAGCTTGATTATGCCCTGGCCGATGCCGCGGTTGGAGCCGGTGACGACGATGGCTTTGGGCTGCGACATTTTCAAATTCAAAGTATGGCTTATTAGCAAGGGTTTGGAGTCGATGTTGGAGCAGATGGGGGTGATAGAAGTTGAGTATGTGTACAAGTCGTGATGTCAGCCACGGTTGATGACGTAGCGATCATCGCGCGATCGCGTGACTACGTGTCAATTGAGGGTTATAAATTTACGCATCGCATGCCGTCCCATTCATGGTCTGAATCGAGCGTTGCAGGCGTTGGGTTTGACCCGTTCATTACTAACAAGCGGACGAACATGTACAAAAGAAACGCCAACGGGTGCCCATGCCCAGTTCCGGTGTGTTAAACCCAAAGAGATACTCCGCATTTTTATACCCATCCATCAATTATACAACTAAAAGCAAGGCTACCCCGGTGAAAGAGGAGCCTGCAGAACTGACCTCGAGGCCGAACAAACGCCAAACCATGCAATACAAAACAGGCCAAAAGAATCTTTGGGGGAAGGATCACCTCGATATAGGTGGTGAGTGCGATTATGCGCGCTAGACCTCATGCGCGATGCATTGGCTGAGCGAAATTGGTGCTTTCAAGAGCCAAGTGTACACTCGCGACTTGGGTTGATGTTCGGTGCCTGGGTACGGCAGAGACTCCGTGAGCTGACTGGGTACCGGCAGTAGTACTGCGATATGTCAGACCATGCTGGAGCTTCACGGCCATGCCACTTACCCTATGGTTCCCATGCAATGTTCCCCTTAGGCATCATTCAGCGCGTGTATGACCAAGACGGGTACCAGTATTGCAGTGACAAGGCCAACATTAACAGCGATACCAGCAATGAGCGCCGTCCGCTTGGACTTTGGCGTGCAATGGCCCAGCCGGCCTTCTGTGAGTGAAGCAATAACGTTGTCTCCCAGAAAGCGGAAGAGAATGATGCAAGGCGGGAGTAGACAAAACGCTGTGAATATAAGCCAGGAAAGCTTACGCCTCCTCGCTTCGTCTTCGGGATTGGCTTTCCGCTCTACACAAAGCAAGTGAGGCGAGTGTTCGTGAGCAACAGTGCTTCGCGTCGGAGCAGGATAGATGTCAATGCTAGGATACGATGCGCGTAGAGGCGTGTTGGTGTCGCTGGTCGATGGGCGATCGCTACCACCCATGAAAGGTGTAATATGGGTGCCTTGTGTCGAAGGAGTCGATCGAGCTTCAGGCGCGAGGAACATCTGCCGTAGCTTGGTCTGTCCTGGAACTGCAGAACGGCTCGTCCGGCGTTGATTCCGTAAGAATGTCGTTGAGTTTCGGAGATGTTGCATAGCACCAGGGAGTGGTGAGGTCTCTTGCACTGCCTCCAGACCTTTCGAACTGGGGAAAAGGGTGGACTCCGATGATGTGCGGCCAAGATCCGACTCGCGAGTAGGCTTGGTTTGGCTGATGCGTGTGACGCTACCTGTGGCTGGAAAGGGTGCGGCATAAAACCCCATATAGTCAGAGCGAAAGCTTTGCCGACCAACACTTGAACTCAATCTCACACCAGGGCTACTGGTATCTGCAACACTGCTGCCCGTCTCGTGCATGCCCGTTCCTCGAGGGGTACCAGTAAGATTACCCTTTGGTCCGATGACGGAGAGCTTCTCGAACGTGTTCTGGCGCTCTAAACCTACAGGGCTGCTGTCAAAGACACTCTTCTCCCGAGAACTTGACATTGATGTGATATCTTCGCTCCGATATCTTTGCCACAAGCCGGATCGATGTTTGTGCGCCGCAGCTTGCTCATCGATAATGATGTTATCATTAGGGCCAGAAGCGAGCAATTCTTGTGTCTCTTTATCACTGAAGGCATATGGATCCGCCCATGGCGCAAAAACATAAGGTTGTTCGGTAGCGCCCTTCATTAATGTATGTTCATGATGAGTTGAACGACAAAGAAGCGGTGTAGTCCTCGAGGCTGGGGCCTTGACGGGTAAGGGGGAAGACGAAGTGTTGGGAGCTGTGCGAACACTTGATCGTGGTTTCAGTTCTGGCGGCGATGAACTGAACGGATGAGAGTGTTGAGTACGGATAGGACTGGGATGGTTGTAGTGGCTTGATCGAGCTGGCGACTGAGCCTGTTTTACCCAAGATGGGAGTGAACCATCCGAGTTCATACCGAGACTTTCCCGCGTCCCCTCACTGCTGCTATAGTCTGCAATGCTACCCAGAGATTCGTGACCCTTGGAGTCTCTACTATTGCCACCAACCGTCTCCCAATCTGCTCTTTCTGCTGGGGCAGGACTACCATCGTTTAAAGATGTACTGAAGTCCTGTGAAGCTCCGGAAGATCTTGCCGTGGCTGGCTTACCTAGCAACTGGCTCCCTGAATTATGCCTAGCCCATATTGCAGGTATCTTACCGTCGCTACGATGCTGATTGACTGTATCCTGGAAGATCTGCTCGGCTTGGTCGAGTGCTTCCTTGGGTGTATGGGGGCTGTGCGCCTCCGCTTGTGAGTACGATGACGATGGCTCGAGGTTCTTGGTTTCTGGCTGAGAGTATGACGAGGAAGGCTCTAGAGTGTGCACTATAGTCGGCTGTACTGAGACCTCGGAGTGGGAAATCTGCAAGAGATTTCGTGTGTCTCCGTATGAGTAGGAGGACCCATGTGAGAGAATATCCGAGAACCCTGGATGAGAAGAGAAGGGTGTGTCGTCATATTCGAAGGCTGGCGCAAGCGGAGGCGCTTGTCGGGGAGGCAAGCCTGGATTCTGAGCGATGGCTTTTCGCCCTGGGACCCCACAGTAGATAGTACCGACAGCGTCATGACGTCTTGCCGGAGATTCGTGAATCCCAAACTCGAACTGAGTGAGCTCTGATGCAGGAACCGACCGCTGATGGTTATCGGCATTCGCGGTTCTGCGAGATGTCCCTTGTACCTGTATGGGAAGAGTAGTCTCCGTCGTGTCATGGGGACTGTATTCGTCGATGAGTTTACTGATCGTGTCTGCTTTTGGATCTGCTTCCTCTGCCGAGCGATGAAGCATTTCTTGGGTGACTAAACGCGACATTTGACGTTCCACTCTGTTGGGGCCATTGTAGCCATACAAACTTTCCCGATTGTACTCATCCGCAAAGCTGTCTGCGTTGGCGTTGCTGCATGATGAAAAAGGATTGCCGCTGCTATTGCGATTACTAGAAAGGCCCTGTTGATAATCTGACTTGCGCTGGCCGTCTCTCGTGTAAACAGACGAGCTTGGGTATATTGAGTCAAGATCGTCATAATAGGGTTTTGTAAAGCCGCCTTCCTCAGAGTATGGTAACTGGGAATCGTCTATTCGCCCTATCTGGGTCGAGGGATCATCTGGTACCATCGAAGCCAACGGTTGAGATCCATAGTGGTCTGCTGAATGTTTTCGCGAGACTTCGACCTCACTTTGTCCAGGCGAGAAGGGGGGGAATTCGCCATCTGGCGACATCGGACTGGTCGGTATAGCTGGAGACATTGGGCCGACCGGAATGTATGGCAATCCAGGCGTAGCGTCATACGTCTTCAGTGGTCGCGGAAAGTCCAAGTTCATGCTAATTGACTCCATGCTTACTCTACGGTTGTGCATGTCCCGTAACTCTTCGTCTTGAGGCTTCGCAGGGCTTCTTCCCAGTTTCTGTGTCAAGCTACGGGTAAGTCCTTTGAGAGAGAAGCGCGATTCGCGGGCTGGTGTCTTGGCGAGTAGAGGAGAAGGTACATCGGCGGAATCGGGGCTGTACATAGGAGACGCATACGACGAGGAGTTCGGGCTGACCGCCGCAGGCGTTGGAGGGGCTGGAAGGTTCGTATATGACTGACTAGGAGAGTCTTCAGGGCGTCTCAAGATTCCCGCATGCGCTGCACGGAAATCTCCGTACACAGCGCGCTTCGGAGCCATCTATTTCCATGTTAGTCAAGTCATTAGCAGTATAGAACTTTTCGTACATCTGAAAATGCTTCGTCAGAAGTCCGCACAGCAATGTAATCGCTCGAGTCGAAGTCTCGCGAGGGCGTTACGATATCGTGAAGCAGCAGGGAATCATGGGGGTTCACCAAGTCGAACGAGGCACCCCGGTAGTGAATGATGGCGGGGGTTGTGGGCGGGGTCGCGGGTGTCGCAAGCGTGAAATTGAGTGGTTCTACGCGCGCGGAGTCTCTCTCATCTTGTGGGGGAGAAAGCGGCGGGTCGATCCGGTGGGGCGGTTGCGGGAACCGCGATAGCGAAAATGTCGAGGGTGTCGGCGTTGTTTGCGCGTCACCTAACTGAGTGCACTCGGCCGAAAAGCTAAGTGGAGCTGGAGGCGTTGGACGTCGTGTTTGCACAGAGCTCGCGTTTGGAAAAGAGGGAGGGAATGCAACAGCACCTGCTGTGGCAGGCGGTTTTGGCAACCTTTTCCTCGAGTTGAAGTACCGTACCTTACTAGAGCCAACAGTAGATAGGCTTGATATGCTACCTGTCTGTTGGCGAGGCTCAGTCGACTGTGCTCGGAGTGGCAGCTCGGGTCGCGTTTGTTGCTGAAAGGGCGGGCGAGCCGTTTTGAGCTGGTGTGCTGATTGCGAAAAGTGAAGGGGACGTAACGATGGGCCACAGTCTGACCAGTCTGAAGGTGGCACCGAAGTAGCGCGTTCGATGTCGTTCAGGGCAAATGCCGCGGGTTTCCTCCGAAGGATTTTCCCTGGTGGCGTCCCCTTCCGCGAAAGTGTAGGCGTGTGTTGCTGCTTACGGTATTCGTGAATGGTGAGCGTGTGAATCGGCGTCCGTGATGAGACTGAAGAGGTGACCGAGTGATGCGGGGAGTGAACCGGTGTCATGGGGTTGTCGGCGAGCGTTTGGGACGACACCAGGCCAGAAACCCGCGGTGAATGCGAGCGGGGGTTGAAGGTCGCCATAATGCGTTCCTTTGTGGATCCTATTCAAGGCCACAGGAAAATAACCCTGGATCTAGCTTGGGAGATAGTTTGTTACTAGCAGCAAGGGAATGAAGGTCTCCGGGTTCTTGATTAGTCGTTTTTCTTCTTCGATGTCGGACTTGATGGGAGTGCGAACGAATGCATTCTGGCATCTACGCCATGGTATCTGGTAGTAGGAGGCAAATCCGATAGCTGCGGGGTGTTTGTCAGTCCCCCATGTTTCTTCTCCATTCACCATGCGCTTGGCTAACCTCACTAGCTCTCGGATGTAATTTCGTCACCGTTTCGATATGGGCTGATGTTTCGAGGATGTCCTTTCCTCAGTCCAGTCGGAGAATCAGTAGCAGCTGCTTGCTCTTGTATTCTTGGTGATGTGCTGCACCAAGATCCGGTAGGCGTGGATAAAGCGAGGTCAAAAGGATCGAAAATACGGGAGACGAAGGTTCGGCAGCGAAAGTGGGAAGAAGGTGGAAAGATTACGATTAGGAAAAATAAGAAGAAAAGACAAAGCTATAGAATCAATCCGTCGAAAGAAGGTTAAGAGGAAGGAACGCTGCGCGACGGTCTGAGAATGACAGACGAGGGAGGCACGATGCTTTCGCCGAGTGCCCATGAAACGAAGACGACGGCAAAACATCATAAAGAAGACTATTAGAAGCCCGAGGCCAGCCCGAAGCATGGGGGCCACCGCGCAGTCGTCACCTCAGCAGGCCAAACATTTCCATCGCATCCGAGTCTGCTGCCAGGGCTCATTACACCTACCGGGTCGTTGTGTGCGAGGAGAGAGCGATGCAGCATCGTGGGTGGTTGTCGTTTAGTTACCCCCGCCTAGCGCATCTTCCCCGCCAGCCAGTCAAACCTCACAGACCCCTCGGGCCCCGAAACATCGCACACCCTCAGAAAGCATCCTCCGCCACTAGATCAGCCCCGACGAGAGCTGCTAATACCCGTCATCTCGTTTCAAAGCCTAGCTGTGGGGGTATCGGAAGTGTCGCGGATCCAATCAGCAGCTGCCGACCTGTTGCCTTCTGTTGTCACGAACCGGCATTGCGCGACGGGGGAGATGAGTCTCACTTCAGCTGCTTATCACAGGGGCGTAGGGCAGATTTCGAAGTGCTTGTGGACCATGGTCCGAGGAAAGTGGCAAGCTAGGGACATGTGAACGTTACGTGGCTGTTGTATTCATTCGCGAAGCCGCTGAACCATGCGCTAAAGAGGCGATCAGCTGCGTAGCCAAGTCGTCGGTGTTCTGCGAACTGCTGTTCTCCCGCACCTGATTGTGAAAATGTGGTGCGGCAGGCCCTCTTTCTACATAGATACATGTATTTATGCATGTGCTATTACGACGCGTCACCTGACATGGTGCCCATTGACTCTTTCCCCAAAGCTTGTCCTATCCCCTCCATTCTCCGTCCCGTTCTGCACCGGCTCACGGAAAGCTTGCTTTGCACCGTACTCCTTCAGACCCGTTCGTGACTTTCTGCGCCGTATTGAAGGTTGCCGTACTGGCTCTGCGCTACGTGGGGGTGAGTACGAAAAGCGCCGGGGATCAGGACCTTGAGGATATTGATGTTCGAGAACGACGCGAACGTTGACATTTTCGGGTGCCAGAGTACGCCGGTCCGTCTGGCTTGAGCTTCGTATAGGTGATTTACTCTTTTTCGGGGATTTTGGAGGCTGTTTAGTCTTGGAAGATTGGTGAGGAGCCCCGTTCGTTTGGGTTTCTTCGTCAGATTCATACCCTATCAAATTCGGGTTGGGCTCTCCTTGCCTCGTGCCCTGGAACAATCAGCGGGGATCCAAGCTTAATAGTAATGTAAACGTACGCTTGTCGGATAGATAGTACCTGGCATCATCACGTAATCATCCAATGCGTGCATCAAGTTGGCGAAGTTGTAACCCGGCCCCGGTTGGCTTGGAAGGAATCTCTGCCCGATATCATGCTCGAAACTGATGTCACAGTCTTGCGACGGCATGTATTGCGGGAGATTAGTATACCATTGGGGATATGAGCCAAACCAAGATCCGACTTCGGCGTTCAAATTGACAGTCATGTACATGTGCTTGACGTCTTCCGGTTTGTGCACCAAGAGTACAAAATCAAAATCACGTGGTAATCCAGATTTTTGTAAAGCGTTCTCTGTAAGCGTCCAGACAGCCTTCGAGTCTTCGAGGTTGTAGGCCGACCCTTGGGGACCTCGCATTGACCGCACCGATCCTTGGATGCTCATCATATGGAAGACCTTGTAACTGCTCTTCATAGCTGCTTTCGGGTTTAGCGAAGCGGACACAGGTGCCTGAGATACGCCCAGTGAACTTGAAAGGCTGAAGTTCCATTGGAGACTCTCCGGTGATACGGCACCAAACATGAGCTCTGGCGCGTGCTTCAAGATACGCGGATGCGATTGATCTGGATTTCTACAAGTAGTTGGCTCGTTTTTGTCGCCATGAATCATTACTTCAATCTCGGCGCTCTTGAAACGATGCGACTCCGGGTCGTGTGGATGAAAGACGAAATGTACAGAAACAAAGTAGACGTTGTCGATACTCGGCTCATGGAGTACATTGGACTTGTAGAAGCCGTGTTGCAGGCGATTAACGTGAGCAGAGATGTACGCTTTGCCGGGTAAACGCCGTTCGTAAAGGCATTTCTGGTTGATGTGAAGGCGTTTCCTCGGTATGTTGAGATCTTTGGGTGGAGGCTTGACGGGCGCTCTGCTTCTCTTGACAGGTGGGTCTGGCTTTGGCTCTGGCCGCTGGGGCTCTTCATCCTCCTTCTCCCCCTTGAGATGTCGCACTAGAGATTGCATCGCGAGTGACAGAGAAAGGGGTGTTGATGATGGTTTCGATTGGACGAACGGAACTCCTGCTCAAGCTGTGGCGCGGACCGCCGATTTCATGCACCCAGACTTCTCGGGTTGAGGTTAGTGGTGGGTATCTGGGAGTTTTCATATTGTTATAGTAGACATAATGATGGAAGTCGAGGTTAGACTGAACAATATGCGACAGCGCAAAGGAGGCTGGTGCGCGCCGAATGAGGCGTGGCGCTGGGATCTACTTGTCTCGACGTTGGAATCGATAGCTTGTACGTCATGCTGTGCTTGGCTGAATTTGACCTGGGCACAGCTTTGGGCACGCGTAGTTTCTGTTGGTTACCGCGATGTCTGTATGGCCGTATGAAGATGGTCGCCTAGCTGCTTGCACGGCCAAATGGGTGAAGGGCGTGGGGAGGTGCGGCCGACATGGGCAGGCTCCTTATCAGCGCGCGTCTTGATGGCAACCGAACCCCGCAATTTGCCGGATGAGGTGAAGACTGCAGGGCGCTTGAGGTGGAGTGAAGTATGGTAGATATACAGCTCGAACCAGTTTAGAGACGCGTCGCACTGCCCTCGCTATAGACTGCTTGTGACTCTGGTAACGATGCAGCTGTGTCCTAAGGAGGTCAGGATGCTCTGTGCTTGTGGCCGAAGCCTGCTAATGATGTGGTAACAGCTTGACAAGCTTGTCATCTCCCAGCTTGGCCTGCTTGCACAACGTCGACTGGCCCGAGGTGTGAAGCTGAACCATGCAGAGGCTACCGTATGTCCAAGGCCGAGTTGCAGAGACGCTGCTAACAGCTCCAGGCCCTGATCGCGAATAATCTGCAAGAAGTACAAGCCCCCACCACGCGCGCATCCCCGATCGAATGCTGAACGCGTACAGCTCATTCGCGATGGCAACCATACCGTCGCGGACCTCATGTCCATTGGCAAGACCATGCTTGGTCGCCGTCATGTGCAGCCCTCGGTCGTCGCATCGCTCGCCGAATTGATGGTTGAGGGCACCTTTCCCACAGGCACATACCTCGTCACCGTCCATCACCCTGTCTCTACCGACAATGGAGACCTGGCCAAGGCCCTATACGGGTCGTTTCTGCCAATCCCGTCAAACGATATGTTTCCGCTACCCGATTCGGGCGTATACGAGGATACGAAGCAGCCGGGCGCGATTGTGGCCGTCAAGGGCGACAGTGGCATCATCAAGTTGAACGAGGGGCGCAAGAGGATCAAGCTCAGGGTGAAGAGCATGGGAGATCGGCCAATTCAGGTACGTGGACGTGATTGGTTTCAACACACGCAACTCACAGTGGCAGGTCGGATCCCACTACCACTTCATTGAAACGAACCCTCAACTGCAATTCGACCGCGTGCGAGCGCATGGCTACCGGCTCGATATTCCAGCTGGTACTTCGGTGCGCTTCGAACCTGGCGACACCAAGACCGTCACCCTAGTCAAAATTGCCGGCAATCAGATCATCAAGGGTGGAAACCAGATTGCTTCAGGCTTTATCGAGGACCTGTCAGTCGCAAAGGGCATTATAGAGAGGCTGAAGACTGGAGGCTTCCTCCACGAGCCGGAACCCCATGGCGATGCTGCGCACATCGACATCTGCACCATGGAGCGACAGGCCTACATCAGCATGTTCGGCCCTACGACTGGCGACCTGGTCCGACTAGGAGCTACAGACTTGTGGATCAAGGTAGAGAAGGACATGACCAAGTATGGCGATGAATGCGCATTCGGAGGAGGCAAGACGCTACGAGAGGGCATGGGTCAGGCTGGAGGCCGATCAGACACTGAGTCTCTGGACACCGTCATCACGAATGCCTTGATTGTCGACTGGTCCGGTATCTACAAGGCCGATATTGGAATCAAAGACGGCATGATCGTGGGCATTGGAAAAGCAGGCAACCCAGATGTCATGGACGGCGTGGATCCTGACCTGATAGTCGGCGCTTGCACCGATGTCATTGCTGGCGAGCACAAGATTGTAACAGCCGGAGGCTTCGACACACATATCCACTTCATCTGCCCACAGCAGGCCCATGAAGCTATCGCATCTGGTATTACTACTATGCTTGGAGGAGGCACGGGACCGAGTACCGGCACCAATGCGACGACATGTACGCCTGGCAAGACGCACATCAAGCAGATGCTGCAGGCCATTGACGAGCTTCCTCTCAACTACGGCATAACTGGCAAAGGAAACGATGCCGAACTCCGTCCATTACAACAGCAGGCTGAGGCCGGCGTTTGCGGTCTGAAGCTGCACGAGGACTGGGGGACTACGCCCGCGGCCATTGACGCTTGCTTAAGTGTCTGCGACGAGTACGACATTCAGACGCTTATCCACACTGATACGCTGAACGAATCTGGTTTCGTCGAATCCACCATCGCAGCGTTCAAAAACAGGACCATCCACACGTACCACACCGAGGGTGCTGGTGGAGGCCATGCACCAGACATCATCAGCGTAGTCGAGCACGACAATGTCCTCCCGTCGTCGACCAACCCCACCAGACCGTACACCCGCAATACTCTAGACGAGCATCTCGACATGCTCATGGTATGCCACCACCTCTCTCGCAACATCCCCGAAGACGTAGCCTTCGCCGAGTCGCGTATCCGCGCCGAGACCATCGCCGCCGAGGACGTCCTCCACGACCTGGGTGCCATCTCTATGATGTCGTCCGACTCGCAAGCCATGGGCCGCTGCGGCGAAGTCATCCTACGCACCTGGAACACAGCGCACAAGAACAAAGTGCAGCGCGGCACGCTCAAAGAAGACGAGGGCACCGACGCAGACAACTTCAGAGTCAAGCGATACATCAGCAAGTATACCGTGAACCCGGCCATCGCACAGGGCATGGGGCATCTCATCGGAAGCATCGAAGTAGGCAAAGTAGCGGACCTGGTCCTATGGACTCCAAGAAACTTTGGCGTCAAACCGAGTTTAGTGGTGAAGAGCGGCATGTGCTCATATGCTCAAATGGTAAGCCCCCCCTGCAAAATCGTTCACTATAAGCGTCAGGTGTTGCTAAGACGCCCCAATACTCCGCTATCAATACCCCAACTTCCACAAATCATTCCAGAAACCATGCCAGCGCTCGACACGCTGCCGAATGAGATCCTCTCGCTCATCACAAACCATCTCGACC
>QXCR01000233.1:0-33801 GCA_004380135.1 Stemphylium vesicarium
TCTCCGCTATGGGCGCCTGTCAGCTGCGGTAGCGCGATAGGCAGGTCAACGACCTCGCCGTCGCTGTTGACATAGTGCGCAACGACGCCTAGGAAGCCACGCTTGCCTCCCTTTGTTGTCCATCCGTCAAAGCTGATGTGGATTTTGCTCAACGCTGTTGACAATGCGGCCTTGACAATAGGCTGCAGGTGCTCGTACAGACGCATTACGAAGCGCGATACGCTTGTATGGTGAGTCCACAAAGCCCTAGCTGCCTCTGGGTTCGCAGCCCTAAGCATTGCGCGAAACGCCGGCGTTTCGAACTCGCGCAGCGGGTGATTGTTTTCGACGAGCCAACTAACGGCGGCCACGCGAAAGTCCTGGCAGTCAAAGCCAGATAGCTCGTTAGCAACAGCCTGGGTAACCTTGATCTTGCCGTTCTTGATAATAGCACGCAGCGACCCATCGACTACGTTTGTTAGACGCGCCTTACTAGGCGCTAGGTAACTATGGCCGCGCTTCTTTTGCTCAAGGTGGCGCGCCGACGTTGACGTTGATGTTGTCGTCTCGTACAAGCCACCGCCGCCAGCATCTATAACCTTGCGCTGGTGGCAGTAACGGCAGACAAAGAAGATTCGCGATGGGTCGTTGCGTAGCGCAACGCGATAACCGTGCTGGTATACCCAGCTTTTCTTCTGCTTCTGGGTCGCTAACGGCTTCATATATTTAGGCATGCGTAGGAAGTCAATGCCCTCGAAGTCGTCTTCAAACGGCGCGTCAAATCCCTCCTCTACTGTATTGTTGTCCTCCGCTGTAGCTACTGTGGCGGCTTTGCTGCCCTCGGTAGGCGCGACATGGGCGTCTGCGGCTTGGGGATCGGCTTGGGTATCGCGCCATCGCGACTTGAAGGTAGACGGCGCGGTCGCCTCGGTTGCTTGGGTTGCTGCAACTATCGCCTTGCGTGGCGATAGACGCTGAGATTGCGACGCGTCAATGTCAATAGGCTGTGACGCGATACCGCTCAGCTTTAGGCGCTTGTTTAGGCCATTGCCACCTCTATACTTCCGCTTAGTAGCTTGGGGCGCTGGCATAGCGGCAACAATAGTAATAGTGATAAGGAAGGGCAGTACAGAAGGCGTTGCCGGCACTCAAAAGATAGGACGACGCGCCATTCGGTTGGATGGGCACGCTAGAATAGAGCGCTGAAAGGCTTACTAAGCTAGCTACAACACCAGAAAACTATCGCGAGATCGTCTATACAGGTAACTCTAAAACCTCATAAAAAAACCTACTAGCAGCGAAGTTATCAAGCTAATCAAGCTTTCCAATCAAGCCTGCCCTCTAAGGCTTGATTGGAACCTAATTTTTTAACTCGAGGCTTGACTTGATTGACCAGTCACGTGACCATCAAGCTCGATCAAGCCGATCAAGCCAGCTTGATTGTTAGCAACTATGCCGACAAGTTAGATGGACATTGCGTTTCCGATGCGACGATTTCATATGAAGATGGCCCAGTTGCCGCCGTGGGAGGGTGCAACGGGCTTGGTATAACGGAGCTGCGAAGCCCAAGCGGCACATGTACTCCGCACTCATGTTGGAAAGTCAATGGTCTATCGAAGTCCTTGACCCAGGTGTTCGAAGCCGTATCGAAGTAGGAGAAGTTCAATCCATTAGGATAAAGCACATCGGATTCAGATGCTTTCATCTTCTTCTTACTGACCTTGTAGTGCGTGCCAAGGAATGATTTAGATGTTGATGCAATAGTGATACCAGTGGAGTATCCCGACGCATATTCTGTAAGCGGGTCGTAGTCTCTTAAAAGCTTTGTAGGCGATCCGGATTGCGGTTTGGTAGGATAAGCCAACATGAAGATTTTCCACGTTGCATCGCGATACGCGGCAAGAGACTTTTTGGTTGCATGGCGTAGTGGTGCAGGGCTGCGTCCTGACAATCGGAGTGCTCTCAAAATCAGAGCGTCTCTTTTCTAAGGCAAAATGGGAGCGCCGAGAAGTTCGATAAGTACTTCAAGGTGGCTCTCGTGAGTTTGTAACGGACCTGGCATGTATTTGCGCGGATGGTACTTCACTGGAGCCGTCGGTCATCTTCGCGGGAAAGCAAGGACTTCGCAGTGCCTGGGTAGAGGACGTAGAGGCAGGAGAACACGAGGTCTTTTTCAGCAATACACCTACTGGGTGGTCGAACGACGACAACGGATTGTCCTGGTTTGAACAAGTATTCGATCGCGTCACAAAGGAGAAAGCTGCTCGAGGTTGGAGACTTCTCATCCTCGACGGCCACGGTAGCCACCTCACATAGATATTTATAGACTATTGTGAGCTGAATCACATCTTTCTGCTCGTCCTTCCACCCTATTCAACACACAGTTTGCAACCCCTTGATGTGGTAATGTTTTCGACACTCTCGGGGAAGTATTCTCAAAACTTGGAAGCCTACCCTCACCGAACTCAAGGCCTTGTACCTGTTACTGAAGGCGACTTTTTCCTACTCTTTTGGGACACCCACAACGCCTCCTTTGTTATAGCAATGCTTCTAGACCGAGTTTCTCGTGAGGCAAAAACAGAACTAGCCTACCCAAGCCGCATCTAGGCGATCAGAGAGTGGTTCGGATGGAACTCGCTCCTTTAGCATGTACTATCACGTAACTAAATGCGTTGATGCGAGTAGCTGACTTCACATGAGAGCGATCGGACTTGCAGCACGATCGTTATATTGAGTGGTCGACATGTGTTGTTGTATCCATGTTCCCCATGCTATGCAAGTACGAATCTGGCTACTTGGGTATACCGTAGAAGGCGCCGCCAATTCACACCACTTCCGTTGCCTCACGGGTAAATGCCACTGCTCACCTTCGTTATAACGTTCTCCAAATAGTCGCCCCAAAGCCCTCTGTTTGAGTCGTGACCACTATTCATCTTTACCCGATATCCATAGTCCAAAATGGTAGCATAAAAGCTAATTAGTTTGAAGATGCCTTGGACAGAGCGCGTCGACAGATTTGTAAATTTTTCGTCTGGTCCGAGGATCGTGATGTCTCCTGTGGAAGATGTTGGGTAGGCGTAGTAGATCTTGTGCTCATGACCGATGATCGTAAGGGCGGGTTCAAGGAGGGCTGTAACGGAGGGGTCGTCTTCATTGATATTGGGATTTTGAATCTCGTTCGAATCATGCCCGACTGCAAAAGTAGAAACAGATTCGCGTCCCGATCCTGGAGTTCCAATGAAAGCGCTCCTCGCCAACTCCATCTTTTTTCGTAAACTCGCCGCCATCCAGATGCCCATTTGTAGCTCTGCCTCTTTCTGGTCGCCGTTCTCTGGTTTCACCTCAATCCCCGAAAAGAGGACCGCACGCGAGGTGAAATTATCCGTCGTATGGGAAACATGTATTGCGCTGGCTCCTTCTAACTGTTCGTAAAGAGCACGGAAATGCGGGTCGAGATACGAGTACGAGAAGCAAAAATCGGTCTTGCGAAAGAGATGGCGTTCCTTGCTCGGTGCAGAGGGGTCCGGTATGCGAGAGAGGTACAGTGGGTTTATGCTTTGGGATTGCCTGCAAAGTTAGCGACGAAGGCACATAGGAGAATTGGACTTACACGCTCTCAGCCCTCCATTTATCCCCGCCATGAAGCTTGATAGCAAGCTCAATAAGTGGCCAGACAACGCTGAAGCACCATGCGTTTTCGTCTCTTCCAAACTTTGTGCAAAGAGTGACACCCTGAAATATCTTTTTCACTTGTTGTAGGGTGTCGGCGAGCCCAAAGTCGGCTAGCGTTCGTTTATCCGTGTGATCGAAGGCGTTTTCGTCAATGGGCTCCATGGATATTGACAGCCGAAAATCTGGGTCTTGCTCAATTGCGTCCCTCAAACCTCCTGGAATGTAGCCACCCTTGAGAGCACTGTCCAACTGCCTTCTCAGCCGCCCGAGGCGTGTCATAGCTTCCTCCGACAGTGGCTGGGGGGGCATGGTTATTGGGGAGAGCGAAATCGAGGGTCGAGCGGTCCGCAGTTCGGTAAGATGACGACTTGGGCTGGAGGTTCGCTTTGCGCTGCCCGTTGCCGTCAAAACGGTACGGTCAGACAAAACAACGCTAGCAATTGACGATGTACTTTGTTCGGAGAGAGGGTCATTATGCTTGCGCCGTCTTTTGCTTGGGCTGGAGCTGCGCGAGGTATTGCCATTATCCATATCGCATGGCGAGGCGGCGCGGGGTCGTTTCAGAGATCGTGTAGGTGTGGTTGCGCGCGATGTCGGAGGAGTCGGTGCGCGCAACGGCGATGCGGTAAGCGCTGGGTCCGGACAGGCGCCCAGCCAGTCCTGAACTCGAGACTGTGAAGAGGAGGACGAGGGCGAGGAATGAGATAAATAAGTCATTGCGGCAGAGAATGGTAGAGAAGTTGTTTGTGCATGCTTCTAAAGGACAAGATTGGGTAAGCCGGTTTCTATGCCAAGTGGGTTTTCCCCAGCAACCCAAAACAGTGGGCGCTCCGCCTAACCGGCAGAGAGCCAAGACCCGACAAATGTGCACAGAACATCGCGGCTTCCTCTTCCTGTTATTGGATGGACTAAATGGCATTCATGAAATGAGACTGTAGAGCCACCCACAAAAGCGATTATCGCGAGACTTCTTGGTATGTTGTTCTATAGATGTATGCAAAACTTTCCAGCTATTCAGAATATTTTCTGGGTTGCCGTACTGAGCGGGTGCGAGTCGTTTTGGGTGGTGGAGCCGGCGGCGCAGGTGCAGCGTCAGGCCGATTTCCAGCACCTACAACACGACAACGCTTTGTCGGAATTTTGGCGGCTCTGCGTAAAGTTTTTCGCGTGCCTTTGTTGAGTGTACCGCGAGATTTTTGTGAGGTTGAAGCGTCGCGTTGCTGCTTTTTGAGCGCGCGCGAAATTGGTGATCATCCTCCTCGTAGGGGTATACGACGAGCAGTGAGCTCCTCTATATACTTCACAAGCTCCTCCTCTTGTTGTGGGGTAAGCTTTTGTTATGCAATTGCTTGCTCTTCACGCGATCGCGTCTCGCGTCGATATCTTCGCGTCAACGTTGAGCGCACAACACCATGCTCTTTCGATATCTGGGTCGAGGGAATATCTTGTTCTTTCTCATAAGTATCACTCTTCAAAGGCTTCTTCTAGCGCCATTATGGCGTTAAGCTGTGGTGTTGTGAAGTATAGGTGCATTGGACGCCTCGGCGCATTGCGCGCACGGGCACGTTGTTGCGGGTACCTAACAAGATGATTTGTCTCTATATACGCATCAATCGGACATATCTGCCACCATTATTGTACAAAGTATGCGGGTGAATGCGTACAGGCTGTATGGGGAAGTCGGGCGCTATGCTGCTTGCGAGACTAGTGGCGCGGAGCCAACGCGCGCGCACGTGAGGCAGGCAGCAGAGTTCCGATGACTCAGCCGGGCTTGCTCCACTCCTTGCGGCTGATAACTGCCAACCACCCAACCTGCTCAACCACCCGACCTTCGCCCAACTTGCCATCGTCTCCATCGATTCCATCACCGCGTTGGCACTTATTCTGACCCATGTTGATACCGAACCTCACGCGCACCACGACCGTTGCGAACCTCGCGCGCGCCACGATCGTCGCAATCAACCAAGCGCCAGCTTCCTCCCCACCTGCCGCCGTCTACCTCCCTCTTGCCCTGACTACCTGTTGACAACCTCGGTTCACCATCCTTGCGAATCTTCACAAGGCCTCTGAGTCCGCTCATTGGGGTGTTACTCTGCCTGGCACAGAAATAGTCCATCGGGGAGGTTGGCGGTGCATGCGGGCAGGAGCTGCTACTTCGAGTCAGGGCTGCTCACCATACAAAGCCCGGGAGGGCTGGGTTCCTTGCCATCATCGTGGCGAGGGGTTCTCAAAGTGAGTTGCTAGATATTGCTGCATGACTGATTGCCAACTAGATCATGCCTAAAAAGAAACGTTCTAAGAGTGGTGTGCCTGCACTCCTTTACGCAGAACCCTCAGAGATAGATGAACCTCTTCTGGGTTCTCTGTCAATCAAGCAATCTTCTTCCAGCAATCACATATCTTTGCTTGTGACAGCCTCTATCTCTCTTCCTGGCTCTGATAAAAAGCAGAACTTCGTTTTGGGGTACGACGCGGACAATCTGGTTCCTGGCACTACTGCGTTGGCTGCAAACGCAGACTCGTGTAATACTGCCTCGCTAGAGAAGATTGCCCGAGATGGTCTCCCCAGAATGCACACCCTATCGCTGACTCTCAAATCTGCTTGTTCAATTTGGTATATGCGACAAGCGCTTCCCACCACTTGCCCGCAGCTGGTTGAGATCGCTAAAGCCTTCAAAGTGCATCTTATAATCGACTTCAGCTGGCTGCAGCAACGTTATCAGTCTTGCATCCGCCGTCTAGTCAACAAGACGACAGGCTTATATGGCTTTCCAGTTGGCGAAACACTTGCGCAGTTTGAGCGAGGAGATTGGACCATATTCCAGCCTCTAAGAGCCACCAATGAACCTCTCAATGAACTCCCTGCTTATTTCGAGATTTTAAATAAGCGATCAGGGTGTAGTAAGCGATATGTCGTACTGCCTAGCTTATTTTATGACTTACCAGCACACGCAGCGATAAGCCCAAGTTCCTCCCCACCGCCACCCAAGCGTGCTATCTTCACATCGGAAGCACTCGGGTTTCTTCCTCAATCACCAACTGAGGTCGCCACATCACCGTCCCGCAGTATCACCTCGCCGCCCTCTGAGCGTGCTATCCTGGAATTGGAAGCATTCGGTTTTCCTGCTCAATCACCAACTGAGGTCGCTACATCACCGTCCTGCGATACCACCATCGACGAATCAAGTTCGAGATCTGTCCTGGACGAGCCGAGCTTCGGAACCTCTGCGTTCCCAGATAGGCAAGATGTTGCTATCAGCGGTGCTGTGGCACACCAAATTCCCCATGCGTTCGAAGCATCTCCTAGGCATTTTTTTCCCCACCCTGGAATATCGCCTCTTGTTTACGACGCCTCCGAGCGCAGCTCGACTCCATCGTCTCAAACACGGTTCTCCCAGTCGCTCTCGAACAAGCACCTCCAGGACGTTTTGGACCGATTCGACCACGCTTATCTCCGCCTAGAGCGTGCAGACCACGAGTTCCGTGACCACCTCGACGACGCCAAAGAAGAGGCTCAATGGAATATCATAGTGGCGAAGGACGAAGGCATCGAATCGCTCAATGATACTCGCGACGCTGTTCTGCACGAGGTTGCAGACAAGTTGCTCACCCAGACTGACGACTTCGAGAAGTATCTGGACACCATTGTGAGGGATATCATAGGCAAGGCAGATGAGGAGGCGGCGGCTATCATAAGGAAGGCAGATGAGAAGGCGGCGGCCATGATGAGCAAGGCGGATGAGAAGATGAGGGATGCGGCGACCATGATGAGCAGGGTGGAGAAGATGGCGAAGGCGGCAACGGCTTCATTATGGGACACAGCTACCAAGGCGAGCGGAGATCGCGATGCAAACTCAAGGCGACCTTTCTCAAGAGGAAAGGGTGGTTACAGAGGGCTCAGATCTCGGTCTTTTCGGCACCGGATCGAGCACTAGCTTTTGCTCGAGAAGCTTTCTTTAGCCCGACCTCAATTTTTGGGCAGATCTTTTCGGATTCCGTTCGCCATGTCTAGATGAATTTACGAAGACTTTGATGGGCCTACGAAGAAATGTCACCAATCTTGCCTAATGGACTTTTAATGTTCTTATCTACAACCCTCTTACAGATTTACAAGTGCAATGCGAAGGTGTAGAAACTGATTGTTCTCCTCGGTGATCCGGAAGGGTTCTGGCTATGCGACGAGGCCGAATGCGGATCGGTTGTCGATCACATCTAGCCAGAGGGGCAATTGTAGCCCAAGTTGGCGCCTCTACATTCTAGCACTTATCGCCTCTTTCGTCACGTGAAGCTGCCCCGTGAGGCATGTGTCTCCGAATTCACTTGAGCGTTGCAATTGTCAAACCCATCTTCCTTTTGCTACTCGAGATGTATTAACGCAGTGCCTGGCCGTACAAATGTCTGTTAGACATATACCAAACAGAGCACACTAGTGGATATATCCAAAAGATCTACTATTCCGATACCATTCTCCTCGGACTGGTGCCCTGCATGACCAATCAGTACTAGTCGATGCGTAGGGAGGAGAGTCTTACTAGCGTTAATGTTTGAGGCTCTCTCTCTTGTCTCGCACGTCGCACATGCTCCAGGCTGCTCATCCTTTCTCTTATCACCGGAGTGCTTGCTTGCAGGTGCTGGTTCTGATGGTTCCCAAGCTGGATGAACGGTATCATCTCTGACTACTAGACAGTTTTGATACCCCTAAGATGATCGGTAATAGCTGCCAATCGTGCAACATCCATACATACCTGACACAATGTATCGTCTGCAATAGTTTCTTGAGAACTCATCACTCTCCTGGCTTCTTGAGAATGCAGCGGTTGTGAGGCGGAAGAGGAATGACATTGTTAGAAGTATTGAAAGCTCCTTTATATACCAGTGATCTTGATTAACATGTTTTATAAGCGAGTCGTCCTTACAAGCGAGTCGTCCACCCCACCAACTTTGATCACCTTTGGAAATTGAATCAGTTATGCCTCAACGCCAACAAGCTCTATTGCGCTCATCTGAAGCTGATATGCAGCTTACTTTATCATCTCTTAATAGCCACCAGATTCAGACTGGGAGAGCTGCTGCTCGCGCGTTTAACGTCCCTCGATTGACGCTACGCGACCGACGCGCCGGCAGGCCTGCACGACGCGATTGCCAGCCCAACTCGAAGAAGCTCACCCAGCTAGAAGAGGAGGTGATTGTCAGACATATACTCGACTTAGATACACGTGGATTTGGGCCTACGTACGCGGCTGTACGCGATATGGCCGATAAGCTGCTGGCTGCACGCGGCGCAGGCCAGGTTGGCGTCCACTGCCGCGCAACTTCGTTAAGCGTACAGACAGTCTCACGACGCGTTTCAATCGAGCGTACGACAGGCAGAGAGCTCTATGCGAGGATCCTGTGCTAATTAGCCGCTGGTTTAAGCTAGTAGAGGATACAAAGGTCAAGTACGGCATCTGTGATGAGGACGTCTACAACTTTGACGAGGCTGGCTTTATGATGGGCAAGATCCAGACTCAGCTAGTTATTACAGGGTCAGAAAGGAGAAGCAGGCCAAAGACTATCCAGCCTGGCAACCGCGAGTGGGTGACGGCGATCGCGGCGATCGCTGCGATCAACGCTGCTGGCTGGGCAGTCCCACCATTCCTCATCTTTGCTGGCCAGTATCACCTGTCCGCCTGGTACGAGGAAGCAGAGATCCCACACGACTGGGCGATCGCAGTCAGTGACAACGGCTGGACGAATAACGAGCCAGGAGTTGAGTGGCTAAAGCACTTCAACGCTCACACGAAGACTCGCGTTGTTGGTGCGCGTCGCCTGCTCGTCCTTGACGGGCATGAGAGCCACCACTCTCTTGAGTTTCAAGAGCTTTGCAAAGAGAACAATATCTACACGCTCTGCATGCCACCCCACTCATCTCATCTACTCCAGCCTCTTGACGTTGGCTGCTTCTCGCCATTAAAGCGCGCGTATAGCCGTGAGGTTGAGGCCCTGATCCGCCATCACATCAACCACATCACCAAGCTTGAGTTCCTGCCAGCCTTCAAGGCAGCGTACGATCGATCGTTCACCTCATCCAATATTCGCTCAGCCTTTCGAGGCGCAGGCCTTGTGCCTCTCCAGCCAGATATTGTGATATCAAAGCTAGACGTACAGCTCCGTACGCCTACTCCAGCTCCTCTACCAGAGGCTCCCTGGGAGGCTCGCACGCCGAGCAACGTACGTGAGCTAGAGGCTCAATCAACGTTGATACGTAATCGCGTTCGGGGGCATAAGAGCTCATCGCCTGCCTCTATTATTGAAGCAATTGACCAGCTTAAGAAGGGCGCTGAGGTGATGATGCTCTCAGCTGAGCTAATGCGCGATCGGATTGCTAGCCTTGAGAAGGCTAATACTGTGGCATCAGCGCGTAAACAGCGTAAAAAAAGCGTATACAGCAGCGTGGGGTCTTAACAAAGGGAGAGGGAGAGGATATACTAGCTCAAAAGGAGGCTGACCAGTAGATTGAGCGTGAATAGCGTCAAGGTGGTGAGCGATTAGGCCTTAGCCGCTAGGCTATTGCGCGCTGCAGGAGGTGCAGGGAGACTGGGCATAACTCACGAACGTGCAAAAAGGATGTTGTAGATACTATTTAATCTACTATATTTACTGCTTTATTCTGCCTTTTAATGTTGTTGCGTTGCGTAGCTTTGAAGGTAATTAAAGTTAGTGGGGTGGACGACTCGCTTGTAAGGACGACTCGCTTATAAAACATGTTACTGCAATCTAAACTATATTGAACGCAACCTTCGCCGGATCATAGACTGTGAATTTACTTACGGCCTCCCCATGCATAATCCCATGCACGTAAGCCTCGCCGACAAGCTGAAATCTTCTCTTTGAGGGGCTTGAACGCGAGTCTTGTCTTAATACAAACGGTATGGTTCCACCAGCGAGGACAGATACAATATCGCCAGCCTGTAAAAGGGCAGGACCAAGGCCTAAGTAGCCTTTCGAGGTATGAAACAACCTCCTGTTACCACAAGCAGAGTGGGCCGCCAAAAGAAAGCAACTAGCATCGCCGGATGTATTACAACTCGACCGAGATGGATAGCTGGTTGTGAAATGTCCTATACTAGCCCGGAAAGCATCAAACTCGGCCAAATGCTTTGGCATGTCTTCGACTATCATCCCATACCCATCTTTTCTTGCTGTCAAGGTAATACAGGCCACTCGATCGAGGGTCTCGCCAGTTGGGTAGGCAGTGGCACCGGTAAGTAAATGGTTCAGTACCTGTGCTAGCGTCGTCTTTAGGTAGCTAATATCATCGGATCTGGCCATGACTTGTCTTATTTCGGTGATGGTATCAAACTCAATACCCGTAATGTGCAGAAATTGTCCCCACTTGCCTGTCCACTTGATGGAACAAGATGGCAGATGCCGGCAGGCGTCGTAACACTTGATACCTGAACCAAGTGGCGCCAGAGTGTGGGCAGTGCCAACGTTCCACTTTGGAATCCAGCTTGACCTACAGATAGTAGATCCATGCTGAATCGCAGAAAGCAGGTCAAGTGTTTGCATCTTCTCGAGTGTTCGCCTTGCAAATTTTCGGTAAACTGCTTGCGTGCGTCCTTTGGACTCTACAAACTCGTCGGAAGTGGTATCCAAAGTTGAAAATGCTGAGAGTGTAACGAAGCGATCTTTTTGGACTGTACAATGGAGATTTCGGGTGACTTGTAGCATGTAGAGAAAAGTCTCGCGTTGGTGATCATAACCCCCTATAGTCGACCACTTCCAAAACAGGTACGCGTTGTAAACGTTCCACATAGAGTGGTATAAAATCGCTTGGTAATGCCGCGTTCTAATTTGAGTAGTTGCATCGCCGACTGATTTCCAGGGAATGGTTGAAGGTCCCCAGAAGACAATAGCGGAGGTTGCCATTGTTACTTCCTGGAATACCCATAGTCGTGAGAACCATGTGCAACTATAAAAAGCAGCTACAGGGCCCCACCAGGAGTCTTTGGGCAACGGGATGTTTTCCTTGAGCAAGGCAATACTTGCGATTCGATCGAATGCTTGCTCGGCTTTCCCTCCCGTATCCTCCCCAAGCCAAATTAGGACACGTGTCGCCTTGCTGTAGATTTCTCGCATGAGTTTTAGTTGTCGTGCTTTCTCTTCAGGGTTTTTCTGGTATATGCAGATAGCGTCGGTCCATATGATTCGCTGGGTATGAGTGCTGCGAAGACGTTTGAGAGCGTCGTTCAGATTTCGCCGTATAGGGAGGCTCCCTCCACTACAACGCAGGTATCCATCATCTTTTTTACACCATGTATAAGACAGTGCTTCAAAGGAAGGTGCTGTGTCTAAGGAAACGACTTTGAGACGACATTCCAACGCTGAAGTCCGATCTTGGCTTGGATCAATCTCCATCAATCTTATGGTTTTTCCGCCAGGCAATCGCTCATACGTATAGCTTGGAAGCGACGAGGCTCGGGTGGGAGGTTCTTTGGAGACATCTTATCACGCCTTGAGTTAGCAAAATCACAATGTGCGCTATGCTTTTGAGTAAAGGTAGACTTACGATTTGATATCACTTTCCACTCGTATCTGTATAGATTCTTCCTGTCCGTAAAGGCGAATGGAGATTCCGAATCGGGGCGTGTCCTACAATCTGCCAATGTTCTTATGTTGGGTCTGCGTTAAATGATGTATATCTACTAACCTTGCCCACAACTTTTAGGCGTTGTGCATGCTAAAGATCCTTTAGCGATGTTAGTAAAGCTAGTTAGACCTGATATTCTTATATCAGACCAATACTGACGACATCTTAGGCATACTTGTTCGCGGTTTGATGACTGCACCCAGTGAATCTAATTTGCGTCTCTCGTTGGGGTCGCCAACAGTTATCAAATTCAAATGTAGCGGAGCGCTACTTGTATTAGACACCATGAATCTAGACGAACAAAATGAAGTAACTGAGAGAAAGCTTGACCTTACAATCTGCGAGATAAAGTGGCTGCAGGTCGGATTAGGCAGCAGCGTGGCCGCATGCAAAACCCCGCTTGATTTCCTGCCGTGCCCCCGCATCTGATCAGCCCCTTCGGCCGATGAGCCACCCCAACGAGATTTCGACGATAAAAAAATGAAGCTGTAGAGCCACACCCAAAAGCTATTATCGCGAGAAAAGCTGGTATACCGCTGTATAGAGCATTGCGCTTCGATTGTGCTATTTAAATCTGGGAGCCGAGAGCAGAGAAAGGTTCTGAAGCTGCGAACAGCCCTATTAAATGTTCGAGGGTACATATCACATGTGTACCTCTTTAGGACTAGCGTCTGTTCAGCTCGTTCCTTCTATATAGCCCGTTCTGATAGCTCACAACAACAAACAAGTTCGCATCTCATGAGCACATTCCATCATTAAATACTGGGTAACGTGAGCCACAAGCGAAACGCCCGCCCCACCGACTCTTTAAGTTTTAACACCTTATTACTAAATACTACAATAACCTCCTATAATGCGCAATATATAGAATTAATCGCTGATCTCTACTATATCTTTTTTGCAAGTGCGTGAATTGTGTCCTGTCTTTCCGCAGCGCGTGCAGTGCCTTTTGCGCTGTTTGCCCGCACCTGTTCGGGCCCTACCCTCACGCGTCTCCCTCTCTACCTGCGCCTGAACGTCTAATTGAGATACTAAATCCTCTGCCTCTTCCTTTGAAAGGTCTCCACCCGCCTAAATCCGCTTTCTTTTGCGCGATTTGCGCTCAGAAGCTGCCTTATTTGACGCTTTAAGCTGTAGCACTCGAGCAGCTAGCAACGTCTGTGAATGTAGTATTATCTTAGTACCCTCTCTAAGCTGATCAACTATCTCTACTATAGGAGAAGGTGAAGAACCCTGATGTTTTTGAATGCAATCTCGAAGCAGCGTAAATTGAGCTTCTACTTCAGCGGCGTTGCTAGGTGTTTTGGGGTTCCATTGGGCGGGCGGTGTTGGCGTGCGAGGCTTGACTTCAAGCTTCGATAGCACCACGGACGGGTTGTAAGGCACTAAGCCAGTTGCTCGGAAGCTTGATTGGATATTAGCCTTTGAGAATGCAGGCTCAAAAACCTTCGCAAACGAGGCTAGGAAGGCCTTTTTGTCGATTCGGCCAATGTGGTCTGTTGCCAAGACTTTGATCTCTTTGCTGTACGCCCGCTTCAAGGGGGCAAAACACCCAACATCAAGCGGCTGCAGAATGTGCGACGAGTGTGGAGGCATACAAAGGGTTATTATCTTGCTCTCTTCGCAGAGATCCTGGAATGCAAGCGACTTGTGACTCCCGTGACCGTCGATTATGAGCAGCACGTGGCTACCCACTCTCCGCTCCTTTATCTGCTCAATGAAGTGCTTTAGCCAGGCTACACCAATCTCATTCGTAGTCCATCCGTTATCGCTAACTCCAATACGCCATTGGGGCTTCAGATCAGGGAACCAGGAGGCGTCGTGGTTCTTTGCTTTGAAGATAAGGTAGGGCGCGATTGCCCAGCCCATCGCGTTGACGGCGGCGATGAAAGTCACCCACTCACGGTCTCCCTGCTGGACACCTATTGGCTGAGTACGTCTCTCTGATGCAGTAACTACTTTGACCCGGTTTCCAACGCCCATAGTAAAGCCAGTCTCGTCAAAGTTGTAGGTATCGTCGTATAGTACACCGTACTTGGCCTTCACGTTCCGTACAAGGTCAAATCAGGGTGTCATAAGCCCTAAATTGCTGCACAAGACCCTTTGGCGATTTCGCTGTCGATTCAAACGGGACCTAAGCTTAGGCTTGCGGCGGATGAAGTTTGTAACCCAGTTCGCGCCAATCTGCCCTCCACCGCGTGCTGCAAGCAATTGGTTGGCCATATCTCCCACATAAGGGAGCGTTGGCGCAAAACCTCGTTCCTCTAGCTTCCTTATGTATTGAAGTATTGCCTCCTCCTCTACTTCCTTTAGCTTTGATGAGTTGGGCTGGATATCGCGTCGGTCACGAAGGGTCCTTCGTTTGACGTCAAACATCATAGCAGCGCGTCGATCGCTAAGTTTGGGGTCGCATTTCATTTTTTCGATAGCAAGGATTGTTAGTTCATTATATGAGAGTGATTCAAGGTTGTAATGTTGAGACATTACGTACAATATGTGAGGAGACTCTAAGAGTCGGTGGGGCGGGCGTTTCGCTTGTGTGGGCGTTTCGCTTGTGTGGGCGTTTCGCTTGTGGCTCACGTTACACTTATCGAATCAAATCGAATATAGAGTACTGTATTTGACTTGTTTGTTTGTTGACAAATCTGGCGCGCACGTCCATACCACCGTATTATCTCCGCAGCAGCAGTTGGCGTACCTCTCGCAGTTGTTGCAAGAGAGGCTGGGCGGGTTAGCCAGTATTGGAGAGATGCTTGTGGAGAGGGTGGAGTGGGACACGAGCAGCCATACTACACAGTAGGTGCCGCTCAGCCTTGTGTGCTGGGCCCATCAGCGGGGCACAGCCGCAAGCGCTGGCTCGGGGACCAACGCGACGGTTCGAGTGCATGTACAGTACTTTGCAAAACCGCCCTCACCCTTTGCGCACTCTCAACTTTGACAGAATCCCTGTCGCAATAGGATAGCCTTGCCTGAGCTTGACCAATGACCATCCTGTCGGTAACCGGAATCCTAGAACAGCTAGCCTGTACACTCTGAGCTAGTGCCTTGCATATTGCTTACTAACCGTAACTTAAGAATTTAATTGCATTGCCCTTAACTAGAGGTTCTTTCCAACTACTGTAACTACACAATCTCTAAATTTGCAACTGCATGCTCTGCTTCCCACTCAGCTAATATTGCCAAGGAAGATAACAAATTAGGATGATTAGGTCTGAACCTCTGCTGGCAAAGCTTTACGCATTCCCTCATCAGTTTTATAGCCTCTACCTCTCGACCAAGTGATCTCTGTGTGTAGGCGAGATTGTTCATGCTGGCCAGCGTGTCTGGATGGTCTGCTCCCAGCTTCGTCTTGCTCGTCTCCATCACTTGCACCTCCAGCTTCTTCGCCTCGTCCCATCGGCCTTGGTTCCAGTATGTCGACGCTAGGTTAGCTATGCTAGTCAGCGTGGAGGGATGGTCTGCTCCCAGCTTCGTCTTGCGAGTCTCCATCACTTGCACGCCTAGCTTCTCCGCCTCGTCCCATCGGCCCTGATGCTTGTAGGTAACTGATAGATTATTTATGCTGGTCAGCGTGTCGGGATGGTCCGCTCCCAGCTTCTTCTTGCTCGTCTCCATCACTTGCACCTCCAGCTTCTCCGCCTCGTCCCATCGGCCTCCGAGCTTGTATGCTAAACCTACCATGGCCACACTCCACAGCGTGTCCTCGTGCTCCTGCCCTAGCACCTTCTTCCGCGCTTTCACTGCCTTTATAGCTAGCATCTCCGCATCAGCAATGTTTCCCATTCTCTCTGCAAACCACGCTGCATGGTAGAGCACTGTTGCCCACTCTGCTATCGACGACTCAGCTTTGGGTTCCTGCCCTACGGCCGCCTTAGCATGCGCATAGAGTGCCTGGCATGCTGCCCAGTTCTCGTACTCTCCAGTTGGAAACGCTGTGCACATGTTACTAACAAACTGCTGCTTCCACTGCTCAAGCGTGTTGTTGGCCTCGAGCCATTTGCGCGTCGCTAGCTGCACGAGCGCGTGCATCTCAAAGCTCGTGCCACTAGTGTCGACAGACACGAAGCAGAAGTTACGCAGTGCTACTATGTCGTCTTCAAACTGGTCGCCGCCCACGCTAGACTGCGATATATCGTCCTCGGAGTCGCTATCTCCATCATCTTCCACCTTCTCCGTCTGGTTGGTCTGCACTTCTTGTCGTTCTGTGCGAGGCCGGAGTAAATCCTCTGGAATACCTTGTCGGTCGAAGAAGCTCATGAGCGAGAGGAGGTCCGCTGCTGATGACCGTGTTTGCTGTATATACTCAAACGAGATCTGCCAGGTAACAATAATCGAGTTCTTGGCCTCCCAGTCTCGATGGAGCTGCCCGCTATCGTAGCTGAGTAGGCTTGATCGCTTGCGCTCGCTCTTCCTAAACTCCTCCAGGTACTTCGCCACTGGATATCGGGGCACTCTTTGCGAGATGTACGCAGCAGCCTGCACGATAGCGAGCGGCATGTACTCAAGCGCTGCTGCGAGATCGGCAACATCGCCGCTATCTCCCTGCGCTCCTAGCTTCGTCTCGAATAGCGCCAGCGCCTGCGCCTCGTCCATTGGGTCTACATTAACAATGTTGCGCTGGCTAACCAGCTTTAGTGCCGCTTCCTTGTTCCGCGTCGTGGCGAGGATGGAGCCGCGCTCGCAGTGAGGGAAGTACTCGCGCAGCGGTTTTCGAATGACCTGTGCGTTGGTGATTTGGCCCTGGCTGTCGCTATTAACCTGGACATCGACTAGGAAGCGAGCATCATCGACGTTGTCTAGCACAAGAAGCCATTTATGCTCGCACTCGAGCAGCCAGTCGTGCACCAGCTTGAAGATGTTCGCCTGCGGATCTCGCCGCCCAGCGATCTTGACCCAGTCAGCGATGTCGCGGAAGCTCTGCTCGAACCGGGCCGCGTTGCTGGCGTGCACCCAGAACACCCACGTCTCAGGCGACCGCTCGTGGGTGCGGTAGGCATGCTCGATGGCGAGCTGCGACTTGCTTCTGCCGTTAGCGGGTAGTGCTAGATGAGCAGGTGTCTGCTTACCCTACGCCGCCGAGGCCGACGAGCGCAGCCCGCGCGTCCGGCGCAGCGCATCTCTGCTGGAGCTGATCGAGCGTCGTGCCTCGCTCGACGAAGTCGGCGTCGCGAGCGAAGGGTGTGAGGATCGATGGTGGTGGTGGAGTTTCGCGTCTCTCTTGAGGCGGGGTCTGTTAGCGCTGGCTCGGGCCCAACAGTACACAACTTAGGCAGCCCCACAACTCACCGGGTGGAAGGTGGAAGGTAGCGCTCACCGGGCCGTTAACGATGCCCGCTTGGAAGCCGGCATTCGCGTCACCAAATGAGATTTTGGAGGCCATGATGGCAGCGGCATCAGAGAATGCATGGGTGGTGTCTACGGCAAGATCTCAGCTGGCGCTCAGCTGTGCTTCAGCCTGGTGGTTTGCGCCGTTGGCTTGCAGAACTCTCGGCCGCCCAACTTTCCTCGCTACTCCGACATCACCGCCACCTATTGCTCCAGAACCACCGTCTATGAAAGATGGCGCCAAACCTGGCGGTTTCACAGCGCAGGATGATTCATGACATGATACTAAGTAACGAGCTCACAGCTGCTCAGATGGCTGACGCAGCTGGCTGCAGTGTTCGCGCCGTCGAGTATATCCGCTTCAACCTGCGCGCCTTTGGATCCGTCGAAGCGCCATGGAACGGTGGCGGCCGTCCTCGATTTATTACCCCAATGCTCGAAGCTCTCCGCGAGCACCTTCTCGAAAAGCCCGATCGATACCTCGATGAGATGGCCGTTTTTCTATTAGACGAGTTTGGAACACTCGTGCCAACTTCCACTATAAGCCACACATTGAAGTCTGTTGGCTCGTCGAAGAAAGTCTGCCGTCGGGTGGCTAGCGGACGTAATACAGACCTCCGCGACTACTACCTGCACAACCTGTCCTCCTTTCGCCCTTACCACCTCGTGTATGTGGATGAGTCTGGGTGTGACAAACGTATCGGGTTCAGGCGGACAGGGTGGTCTCCGCTCGGTACCAGCGCGAGCAGCGGTGGTAGATACTACCAGCATACACGCAAGATGGGATCTTGCTGTCGCGTGTATTTCAAGGTACAACTGACAGCACTGTCTTCGAAGACTACATCGAGCAGCTGCTCCAGCATTGCGGCAAATGGCCAGCGCCAAAGTCGGTGCTTGTGATGGACAACGCATCTTTCCACCATACTGAACGCATCGCGCAGATGTGTGCTAACGCAGGCGTGAAGCTCATGTACCTACCGCCGTACTCGCCCGACCTCAATCCGATCGAGGAGTTCTTCGCTGAACTCAAGGCGTTCATCAAGCGCGGCTGGAGCACGTACGAAGACAACCCAGCCCAAGGCTTTGATGTGTTCCTAGAGTGGTGTGTGGACCAGGTAGGGAGCAAGGAGCAGAGCGCACAGAGTGATTTCCGGCACTCCGAGTGGACCATCGATGAAGTGTAGATGTCTAGTATGTTTCAACAAAACTACAATCTTTCTCTATTGCTGATGCTACCGGTTCTACTACTGATTACTCCCTCCCCAGTGATAGTTCTGCACATGTACCTATCTTCCTCCGAAAACGGCACCATGAACTCCACCGTTGATGATGCCGGCTTGTTGGCCCGAGTTCTCATTGCCAACCGTAGGCTGGCAAATGGGTCTCCTCATCGGGAACTCAAATCCGCGATATCTCTATACATAATAACCCGATATAGACAATCGATAGCTTATTCCATCGCCTAAATCTACATCTAGATTTTATATGTAGAAAGTCTTTCTCTTAAGCTAATAACAAAAAGGTTATTAGCTAACCTACGTTGCCAAGAGTTGGGTCTCCACATTTTGCTCCGAACTAAGATATCTAGCTAGGTACTGTAGCTAGCTAGATACTTTCTATATATAAAATATAGGCCTATATTTAGGCTATAAAATAAGCTATTGATCGTCTAAATTGGGTTAGAGCCTGTAGAGATATTGCAGCTTTTTAGATCCCGATGTGGAGACCCATTTACCAGCCTAGCCAACCGTCACGTTCGTCACTGTGGTTGAATTATCTGGGCTCTTTGCGGCAGCTTTGGCGACAGCTTCTTCCTGTGCTTTTGACAACAGCTCAGCTAAGAGCGAGCGTGATGCTTCTAGCGCTTTGCGTTCTTCTTCCAACTGTTGCAATATCTTAACTTTGCCTTCGTTAGGCCTAGCCTCTTGCTCATCATCGCTGCTTAGATTTTGCTCTTCTACCTTGCTTTCTAATACTACTAGCTGTTTATCGGTTGTAGCAGCACTACCCTTGACCTCTGCCTGTACTAGAGACATGGTCCTCCTAATATCTTCCGTATTGTGGGTGTGGCGCACGGAGCTGTACCTACAAGGAAAGGTCGGCCTAGATTTCGCAGTAATATAATAGAGCTGTAGTCACTTACAAGGTAGCTATGCTCACGACTAAATTGATCGAGAGCTTGCAGTTCTGAAGCTGCTCTGACATAGCCTTAATCTGCCCTTGCTTAAAGAACCCCACGCTTGTTCGATCCTGCCATGCCAGTTTCCCGCCTTCCAAGTGTCGAGTACAGCGCTAAAGGTTAGTCCTGAATAGATGACATGCTTACGTGCAGCTGCTAATTGTTGTTCTCGACTCGACTAGTACGCTTGCGCCAAGGAGATCCCATTCTCTCTCTTCAACACCTTGAAGCAGTTTAAGCGACGTTTCGACAGACTGCACGTCTTCTAATAGGCGCTTAACAGTTTTCGGGGCCTCCTTAAGCTGCTGCAGGTCTTCTATAAGCAGGCGTACGCCGTGCAAGGCTGGCACAGTAATACCCACGATGCTGGCAGTGATGCTAAGAGGATCCGTCATATTGTGTTTAGAAGCAATTAAGAAGAGGCGAGCGGAGAGGCAACTATAGAGTAAATGCAACAAAGAGGGGAAGAGAGGAAGATAGGTCCTCAACTGAAGCGTAAAATATGGGGTTTTTGCCATTATAGAGTCGCCAAGTAGGGGCTGAGTGGCCTGCAGGCAGACTTTCCAACAAGCGAGCCAGATCAAGCGCTTGACTTGACCAGCTTGAAGCTTGATTGTTCGCTCAAGTCAAGCTGCCTCATAGTAATTAACAAGCCAAGTCAAGCTGAGGAGGAAGCCGGCTTGAGTAGCTTGGTCAGCTTGAGCGGGGAGGAGGCAGCAGCTAGCTGCTGGTAAGGCTGCTGATGAAGCTGCTGACTTTGCAGTAGGAGCGATTTTTATAGGAGATGGAGGGGCAAAAACATGCGAACGTAATGTATTAGTGTCAGCTATGGAGTGCAATAGAACGGAGCAGAAAGACGCTAGGCCTAGAGAGGACGCGCTAACCGCGCCCACCTCGAACAGATTTCGTGATAGTTTTTTGTTGTTGCAAACGTTGCTTAGCAAGCGATCTGTGCAATCTTACGCAATGCACAGCTTATATAAAGCCGCTGGCGTCGTCGCGGGCGAGGAGAAGCTAGGTATACCGCTACGGCTAGCGCGTCGCCCTGCTTTGCTTAAGGACCTATGTAACGGTGTGAGGAGAGGGGGAGGACTGCGGTGTCATTGTATAGCTACGAAGGAGAGAAGCTATATACGTGTGTGGGATGATAAAGTGTGGTAGCGATAACCGTACCTAACTTGTACCAGAGTGGATCTTGGCAAGATCTAAACCGTTACAACCTAGATTGCATCTTTTTCGTGTGCTGTGGCTGCTACAAGTACCAGCACAAGGGCGGCGTATATAAGGCGACGCGGTCACCAACATCAGCGTTTGTACAACCTCAGCAGCTGGGGTGGCGACTATCACGAGATTTAACACTAAGAAATTTTGTAGTATAGGCTATCAAGCTATCAAGTCGAGCCTCAAGCAAGCCACCTATCTCAGCTTGATTGTCTGATCAAGTCAAGCTGTTTACCATCTTATCAAGCTCCACTCGAGCCAGCCAGCCGGCTTGGCTTGAGTGAAGGGACGTTTTGGGGCAGCTTGGCTTGCGAACGCTTGAATTTTTCAACCTTCGGCTTGGCTTGGATTAGACGGCTTAGTTGTTTAGTATACAATAGATTGCCCCCTTATACTAATTTATATCATGTTTTCATCCCACTTGAATAGACGGTATAACTCATCTATTTCTATGTTAGATCTGGCCAGAAACGAGCTGTCTTTGGGCCCAAAACCAGCCTTTTGCCACCTCCGTACGCACTGTATTGCCGCCAAAAGCTCCGCCGATATACCTCGTCGCTGCGGTTGCAGCAGATCCCCAAGCTCACTAAACATGCGCTCGCAATCACAGCTAGAGGTAGGTATTGAGATTGTCAAGCGTCAAGGTTGGGGAGAATCCTCCAGTATTAGGCTATGGGAGAGAGAGGCCTATATACTGAATGGAGCACGCACTAGTCCTAAGGGGGAAGTGCGTGAGAGCAAACATGCGGTGGAACCTGGGGCAAACAGTACCGGCCCGTGCGGGAGACCCCACGGCCGACAGAGATAACGTCAAGCGCAAGCTTAGACAGCTGAAAGTAGCGATCGCGCAGCCCTAGCCAGTAATTTATAGGGTCGTTGGCGTCGTTTGAACCCTTCTCCGCCCTTGGCTCGCACTGTTTCCATCGCTGGTACTCATCCAGATCGCCCGGGCTAGCGCTCAAGTCCTTGGTATTTGGCTCCAAGAGGCTATCGATAGCGTCGTCTATATCGTTTGTGACTACTCTAACTGGCCGCGCCGTAGTTGGGTGGGTCTTATACTGAGCCCAGAGAGCGTAGAACGCGCGGTTGTTCTCCTCCAGCCAGTCTGGGCGATCTGCCCACGCTAAGTCGCAGTAGGTCTTGTAGTAGGGGTGAAGGATCGTAGCGGCGTAATAGGCGGGTGAGGCGTTAAGCTTGGTGTAATAGTCGCTAGCTTTGGCCTAAGCAGCGCGCAGATTGATCGCGAGGTGATCCTCTGGAGCCTTATCGTGTTCATATACAACGTCGTTATATGACGTTACGCGCTGCTCGTAGTACCCTATTAAGAACTTAAACACGGGTATAACCTTATAGATCGCGCCGTATTGGCCGCCTTTGCCACGGCCTTCGAAGCGTTTTGTGGCTAACTTTAGCGGCGTTAGCACGTCTAGATACTCTGTAACCACGCCCCAATCGGCAGCGAATAGCCCAGTAGATCTCATCCACGGCGCCGCAACTGGCAGCTTGTTGCCCCGGCTTATAGCGTACGTATCCTCGTCTCGTGTGAGTCGTATATAGTGTCCAATGTAGGCGTTTATAGCTGGTTGAAGCAGTACAGCGCGCTCAAAGGCAGAGCAATGAGTTCCAGCGGGTAACAACTGGCTTCAAAGGCGCTAGTATATTCTGCTTGTTTGTGGGCAGCTCTCGGTTCGCGAGGCGCTGGAAATTCTCGAAAAGCTCGTGCTGTTGTGGCATTTCGATATAGTTAATCACCGATACGAGGATACCGAGAGGCCCGTCGCGGCGCCACTGCAGTAGGTAGTCCTCCTCCTATATTGACGCGATCAGTAGGGCCAGAGAGAGCTTTTAGCGACGCGTACGCTAAATTTGGGTGAGAGCGCGCTAACGTATCTGCAGGTTGCCAGACATGTCAACAATCCGTCAGTTTCCCGTTAACGGATTGTTCGGCCTGACACGTGATCAGTCCGTTCAATTCAAGCCGAACTACTAATATTTTGCAGTCCGTTCAAGCCGAGGGCAAAGGCCTGATTGAACGGCCTGATAGTCCTGTAGTTTTAGTGTATCTAATTGTTCTTTAAAGTTAGAGACTGTTGTTAGCTATTGTGTAGGCCTTAGGGTATATAGCCTAGGTTTCATCCCATCTTCTCTCACTTATAGGCTAGTACGTACAGGGCTTAGCGGCCACAACGTTAGCCAGCGGAGATATAGACCTTAGTTCAGCGAGCAACCTATAGTTTTTTCTCTATTTTTCCCCTAACGCCACTATGACGCACCCTAAGCGCACGACTAAACCTACTGAAAAGGTTAGGCAAGCTCAGCTTGACTTTGCAACGCCAGAAAATCGCCCAACAAAGCGCGCGCGGGTAGCTGCACCAATAACGCCAGCACGTCAAACATCACCTGCATTATCAACGCCTGCGCTAACGCACCTGTCCTCCCCACGCGCACTGCTTGCTGCCAGCCAGCAAGGGAGTCAACCGCTGTCTAAGGATGACGCATTTGAGCTTGAGCTGCGTGAATCGCAGCTAGAGGAGGTTATTGTTGCACCTACCGCCGCCTCACGCGCTCCTACAGTTGCTTCAGCTGATAACAACAGCACAGTAGGGCAGTCGCTGGCGGCAGGGTTTGACACGCGCTTTGCTGACAACTTCGATGATATCATTTGGCTAAGGCTGCCTAGTTACAGGGCACCGCTTGCGCCGCAGAAGCATAAGAAAAGCTGGATCTATGCCTATGGCTATCGCATCAACTCTACTGCCCCTCAGCTCAGTAGCAAGGTCTATTTTGTGTGCAAAATCTGCCATCTTAGGTATCACAAAGCCTGCAGCGGCGTCTACGACACTACTACCTCGCCGTCGACGGCAGCACGTCACCTTAACACCGCCCACCAGATCTACAACCCTGACAAACCCGCCGCTCCAGCAGCAAGTACAACGGAACACACCCTACGCTCATACTACATGACAGGCGGCAAGGTGCCTCAGGATGTACACAACGCCCTCACTGGCTTCGACATACAGCTATTTCGCTTCAAGGCGGTCACTTGGCTTGTCGAAGGCAACCACTCATTGTCTGAGTTTGAGCGCCCAGAGTTTCGAGCTATGTTGGAAGCAGCCAACCCGGAGGCAGTAACTGCGCTATGGACGAGCCACAATAGTGTCTCGAGATACGTTATGCGTCTCTACAACTACCTGCAACCCCGTGTTGCTGTTGAGCTGTCCAACGCGCTGAGTAAGATACACATCAGCTTTGACGGATGTACAATGCTAGGAGGCAAACGAGGCTTCTTAGGCGTTGTTGCGCACTTTGTGAGCTCCTCAGGCGAGCTTACAGATCTGCCTATTGCGCTTCCTCAGCTTACAGGTGCCCATACAGGCGTAAGGATAACTGAGGTTGTTGACCAAACATTGCAGCAGTTTGGTGTTGATAGCGCCAAGTTGGGCTATTTTGTACTTGACAATGCAGCCAACAACGACACCGCTATTGCCGTGGTTGCAGAGATTTACAACTTCTTGCCCGTCCACCGCCGCCTCCGCTGCGGTCCCCATACACTCAACCTTATCGGGCCAACGCTACTTTGGGGTAACAATCAGCAGGCGTATGACAATGCGCCCGAGGAGCTCAGCGATGAGGTGAGGTTTATGAGAGAGTGGCGTAAAGATGGTCCCCTTGGCGTGCTGCTTGACGTTATCAACTACATCAAAACACCACAGCAGCATGAGCTTTTCATCAATTTCCAACACCGCGCAAACGCTGAATTGTCCGCAAAAGATCGCAAGATTCTTGAGGTTGTCAAGCCTGTTGTTACGCGCTGGAAATCATATTTTAGCTGCTTTGAGCGCGCAGTTACGCTACAGTCTGCAGTCAACGCTTACTGTCAACTCCACGTTACCAACACCGCCAATGCGGACGCCTACGCCGCTGCGAGCGGCAACAAAGAGCCTCACGCGCAGCGTTGGATGCGCTCAGGCGGCCTTACTGCGGCTGACTGGCAGACTGTCAACGAGTATCTTGCAATACTGCGACCGCTGAAATTGGCAACAAAGCGCCTTGAAGGTCGCGGTACTTACAAGCGATTTGGCTCACTTGCTGAGGTAATACCTGTCTTTGAGACCATTTTATCCAGCTACGAGGAGCGCGTAGAGCCCTACAGCGGCGTCAATTACGACGAGCCCGGTGCGCCAGAGGACCACATTGCTATCAACCTCCGCGCTGCCTGGGCAAAAGCGAACGAGTACTTCGTTAAGCTCGATGACTCCCCCGCCTACTATGCTGCCACCTCTCTCCATCCAGCGTACAAACACTACTGCGACAACGCGTGGAAAGAAAAACCAGAGTGGTTGGCAGCAGCGCAAGCGGCGTTTCAGACACTTTGGGACACGTACAAGGACAACCCAGCGCCGCCGCCAGCTCCAGCAGCACCGCGGGCGCGTGCAAACAACGACCTTAACCACGCTATCGCGTCTATGATGGAGCCTCAACAAGGCGTTAGAGTTTCTAACGATTTGGATGAGTACACGCGCTGGAAACTTGAGCCCTGGGTCCCCTCTGTCGACAATCCAATCACTTATTGGCTCTCACGCCGCCGCGACTACCCGAACCTTACGCGCCTCGCGCTCGACGTCCTATCTATACCTGCCTCCAGCTGCGACTGTGAGCGCATGTTTAGTGAGCTTGGCGATCTTTTGCAGCCAAAAAGGAGGAAGATCTCATCCCAATTGCTGGTAGCAATACAGTCAGTACGCGCTTGGTTGCGGGCTGGTTTTGGTATTGAAGGAGAGACTGCAGAGTCTCTACTCAGCGACGAGGCAATTGATGTCATGTATGACTTGGGGAATTGGCACGATAACGAGGCCTAATTTGTATGTGAAAAAGTGATCAGTTTCAATAAGTTTCCTAATTAGTTCAGTTCAAGCTTAGCTAGTAGCCAATTCAATCAGTTTGCTCAGCATTTTCGGCCTGCTTTCTGCAGTTAAATTCAAGCCAGGGGTTGCAAACTGACTGAACGGATTGTTGACATCTCTGATTGTAGGTAAGAATGTCGTTTTCAGAGACTGATCCATTGTTACGGATGCTTCGAAGAATAGGCTTGCTTTTCGCTTCGGGCTTGTAGCGATATTTGTACAGCGAGCTACCTGGTGGTAGCTCCTTTGCTTCAATGTCTTGGAAGGAGTTGCAGTCCTCAAACACTTCGTCTGCCAGTGCCAACGCCATGAAATGTGTGACTGGACACATAGATCGCATGGTAGCTTCCTCGTATAGAAGCATAATAGGTCTATCTGTCTTAGAGACGAGGCTCGTAACTGCGCGAGAAATTTTACTTACGAATGTTTCTTGTTGTTCCGGTGTCCTTTCCGATTCCGCAGCCGTAGGTGAAGAAGAAAGCCTACGTAGGTGACGTTCTGATGACGGAAAAGATCTATGTCACCGTACAGAAGGCCTTCGTTACTATGTTTCCAGGCAGCCGATTCAATAAACTCGCCTGGACGACTACCCAAGAGAGTCATAAGAACGACAGAGAATGCTAGCTGTAGGCGTGCCCGTGGATGCGCAAACTGGTATTCGTCGCACACCCACATAAATCGTATCAAATCCTCAGCGACTGGCAAAGGGGCTACAGGCTTAGCATAAGCGCCTGTTGCAATCTTTCCGTTGTGTACGAGGTCTTTCGTGATGTAATTCTCGAGGTCCTTGTTCTCTGCTGAGCTATACTGGTGACCAGTGAATAACTTGATGACTCGTTTGAGTGACGACAGGCGGTTTCGAATGGTGGTATCTGTGATATTCTCCTCAAGCTGGCCAGATCTAGTCTCGGCAAGCCAGAGAAGGAACAGTTGGATACGGTATACAGTTGGTGCTTGGCCAAACGTAGGGTTTGCGGGTTCGTTAAGGATGGACTCAGTGAACCTAGTTTGTTAGCAACACACTCACACACATCTTAGCTCTTGACTTACTCTGACCAGAGAGCCATAGTGTATTCGTATGACTTATAACTTGAAGGGATCAACATAGCTTTGATGTCTTCCTTCGTGAGCGGAGCTGGCTCTTTTTCGAGCTGAACGAGAGAGCGCAAGTACGCAAGATCGACTTTACTCTTTTTCTTGGGTGCCATAGTGAGCAGAGTAATGTAAAAGGATCACACAATAACTGTGTGAAGGGACGGAAGGGACGGAAGGAACAAGAGAGACAATGGGAAAGGGCAATGTAAAAGGGAAGGTTGTGAGCCGTATCCTTGTGGCGACCCATTTTTAATACAGCCTTTATTTCAGCGAGCCTCTATTTCAGCGAGCACTGTCCAAAAAACAGGATGGTGAATGACCGTTAATGGTCGTTTGGGGCTGTGGTGGGGGCTGCGGCGACGGAATCCCGATTCCTGAAAGGGGTACCCGAAAACGAACTCCAGGTAATTGATCCCAACACAGCACCGTGAGTTTTGACGGATCGCGAGGGTGAACTAATTCTCAGTGTCCTATGGTCATATGTGGAAGTTCTGGAAGTTGAATCGAATATAACATTTTGTCGAAAAGCTATTATGCGAGGCTCTACAGTTTCAGGCTGTAAGGCTGTTTTGTTGTTCAATTGCACCAGCATCTGGCTCCAACTGAATTTGTACCAAGCCAGCGCCCCTCAGATTGTACACCATCCTCACAATCTGCAACCTCGGATCAACGTTGGACAAAAGCTTCCTCCAGTCCTTCTCAGTACGTTCTTTAGCCCCGAACAAGGTCATCATCATCAAGTCGAGTTGCCGATGCCGGTTTTCCTCTGACCTTGTCACCCCACCGGTTCCATACTGAGGCACAATACAGTCATTGATCAGTATATGTACAGCCTCACTTCGATTTTCCAGAGCAGGTAGAAGAGACCGAAGTAACTTTGTTGCATCTTCGTCGTTGTGGTTGTGGAAGATGTTACGGTAGAGATATACAGAGGCCTCGCGGTTGGGCTGGACTGTGAAGAAGTCGTACTGTTGGAAATTTACACGCTCTTGCACATCCACGTCCTGAGCGGAAGAGAGTTGATCCAGGGAGAGATCCTGTATCGTGAACCTCAGATGAGGGAACTCCTGTGAGAACGTCAGCACGGGTGTAGTATTGTGCGAAAGCGGACGTACGCGGGCAAGATCGATGCTGACATGGCCATTGCCGCCACCGACGTCAACGATGTTCGTATTCGTTAAAGACAGCCCTACGCATAATATTAGAAACCAGTTTGTCTATATCAGAGTTTGGTTTTATACATACAATCGAAGTTTTCGCGGAGGAATACAAAACTGTCATCGACTGCTTTGCGATTAGCTTCCGGTGTCTTATGGACACGTTGCCATGTCATAGGAGTGCTGAACTGACCGAGAGACCATGCACTCATGGCGGTGGAGAACCGGGCTGCCTTTCCCGGGTTGTTGTCATAGTAACCGTAGAAACTCGTCCCATATCGCGTGCTGAACGGGCTGACTTCTGATTCTGCAGAATGGGATAGTGCCTCAATCCAGATGTTCATATCGGAAGCTGCCTTGAAGCAATCATCGAGAGCCACATCACACATGGCACTGAAGATGGATGTCCGCAGGAAGCTGGAGCTCGCCGTGTGTCGGAACTTCCCGCCCGTGTGTTCTTCGAAGATGCGGTGCGTGGCTAGCATCTTGAGGATCCGTTGGATGAATCCCTCGTCCACCTGCACATCCCTTGCTACCTCTGCAGCTGTCCATCCGACGGTGTCGTTTGGAATCCGCTCGAAGAGCTTGCAGCTCAAAGCCACTTGCATGGCGGAGAGGTCCAGAATTGACCATGTCCATCTCCGGAGATCATTCTTGGGGCCGTTGACGAGCCGGAGTAGGTCATGAGCCGCGTCGTTCAGCTGGTCCCGCAGGTTTTCCCACTGAGGCGTCTCCGGCAGCGGAGCGGAGTTACATGAGAAGTCGGGCGGTTTATCGCCTCTTTCGCGTAGGTGCAATTCTAGTGATTCTGACAAATCGACCAACCGGTTGGCTAACGAGGTGATAGAGGTCCTGTTCGATGGGCTGTTCTTGGAAGATTCCATGTTGGCGACTGCGACTGCTGAAGGTCGATACAGGCTGACAATGGCTGTTTGAGTATCACGCCACCAGGGAAAGTTCTGTAAGTGTTACGAGCAGAGATAGAACTCACAGTCTGATTGCCCTACACAGGAGAGACTGAATTCTCGTGCAAACTCCGGTTCACCCTTCTTTTTATACTAACTTTCTTTTCCATAACACAAGCAGAATCTCAGCCGTCACTCGATCGCCCTTAGTGTGAGCATTTACAGCATACATTTTCTGAGGACATTACCCAGTGCGCCGAAAACACCAATGAGACGCTGCGTCAGGCCAAGAGGTCTGCTATCCTCGCTCTCTTATTCGTCGAATTCGGCCCACCAAGTTTTTCGTTGCGTAGGGAGAGGGACGTTACAGTCACTAGCGATTGTGGCTTCACCACTGCAGGAAGCATCACTAGAGTCTAGTCATCTTTACTTTGAAAAGTTGCCAATCTCGTCGATTGCAGAACGATGAATATCTACCGCTAAACTAAGTACGGAAGGTGGGACTTACCCAAAGCCGTGTTGCAGTCGTGTGTAAGGGTGAAGCCGCATTCGCTAGCGACTGTAGATGTACTGCACATGCTCAGCTAGTATGCCAAGGGACTATGTCAGCGTCATCGTCACCATCAGCATGCTACGCCACATGACTGCAATACCTGCCGCAACGGGCTAGCGCACTGCGTTTCGAGGCGAGGGCGAGTCTTTCCGTAATTATTGCTTATGCTTTCCCAATCTGCACATCATAGTAATAAAGTGGATGGAGAAAGTAGACAACCGCCGATATTGCTTCACCCGAGCGTGCTGGCGGGTTAGACGAATTGGACAGGTTGGGCACGCAGCGGGCGGCGGTTTCTGTAGTTGTTGTTGGGCGGGCTTGCGCAGAACGCGGTCGCGCGTTCCACCAGATCTCCATGTTTGCAGCAGCAGAATTTGGTAATGTTAGAGTCTCAACTATAAGTTTCGATAGCCATGCACAGTTTTTGTATCATAATGTAATAGAAAGATGTCGCACGGTTGGGTGCGGGTATTGTGGACAGAAAAACTAGGAAAGAGTGTATATTGTATTGAATGTAGCATCCTAACTGAGCTTATATGAAGGCCATCGCACGGCGTTATTAGTAACAAGGTTCCCGACAGCGCTTGGCCTGCGACATTACAATATCGGAGACATCAGCAACATCGCAAAGCAGGGGCGGAAGACTCTGCAATGCAAGCACGACGTCAAATCGTACATAGACATAGAGATGGGTGCGTTGGATCGCACACTATGGAACGATAATTACAAACAAACTGATCCTTGCTTGAATCTTCAAGATGGCCGCAGTAGATCTAGATTTACCTTTTCGTGGTCAATTTTGACCGTCATACAAAAAGTGAATCGAGTACAGTTGGCTGTTTCTAGCAAGGCTAAATCAGCGTCCCAGCCACGACTCTGTGGACCGCCTCAATTGGGACCTTTTGACGCAGTATTCTACCCGTACTGAGCACCGGTATCACGACACCATGCAATCTGCGCAGTCACCATCCTTTTCCGGCTTATATCCGTCGAGTATTCAGAGAGATTGCGCCGCAGCTGGAAGGTTATGTTCGTTTCTGATTCTCTCATATGTCCGCAGGAAAGGGGAATGCTGAGAAGGTATGGTCGCATACTTTTCGTTAGTCCATATCGTGTCGTTTAGACTATTGACGTGCTTCATGCTGTCAAAAACGGTCCCGACGTACTCAGGACGAACCTCAACTCGTAGCATCGAGGATCTGGCAGGTGAGACTGGAGTAAGATCGAGAGCCAGCTGCCTCACCTGCTTCACGTACTCCTGCTCCACACCGCCAATGCAGAGTGTCGCAAGACGAGGGAGAATTGCCGCACGCGTGCGTAAGAGACCGCTGAGCTGCCTCAGTGACGTGGTTCTTTCTCCCTTCGACAATCCGAAGATAAGCATCTCGAGGTTAGGCGGCATCCGAGAAGACAAACATTGCGCTTCTGACACGTCGTCGTGATGGATAGCCGCGTCGTGTTCAGCCTCAACACCATACCACATCTCAGGCGGAGTGACGAGGACCTTGAGTGCTGTCATGTGCGAGAGGGACTGTATGAGATCGAGTTGGTTGCCGCTCGTGCTCTCGGAAGGGTGGATGTCCAAGTCAAAGACTAAGTATTCCAATGTGTTCCTGTGCGCTTCAAGCAGCCCTGCCAGCCTGCCAGGCGAGAGGCGGGACGATCCAACCCCCCGGTCCGCTGTGGTATACATAAAGCTTCTCAGCCTACAGCATGCATCCAGCAACGCTCGGAGATCCAACAGGTGCAAGGCGCAGCTCTCTAATTCTACGTGTTGCAGGGCGAACGTCTTCGGCAGCAGGCCCAGCGACAGGATCGTATTGCCTGAGGGATCGCGCTCGCCGTCTGCCCGGGACCAGGAAGTGGCATGCGAAACCTTGAGACTCTCTAGCTTGCTTTGAACCAGCAGTGGGCGGAAGAACTCGATTGACCATGGCTGCTCGCCGTCAATGGCACAGGCTGTCATTTTCCGCAAAGCCGAGAAGCCGTGGTTCGGTTGCCAGCATAGAGAGAGTGTGTTGCTAGGCACACCATCGAGCACTATGTCTGTCACGTTTGGAAGTAGGGCAATGAGGAGCACGACTAACGGGTCCTCGATGCCTTCTCGTAACATCTCGCAGAACATGCGGTCAAACGCGCGCGTCATCCCGTACTCTGCATAATGAGTGGTGTTGGATCTGGTCGTGTCCAGCTCCTTTACATGGAAGGTATGCCGGTCGAAGGGTAAAATCTCATCTATCAGTTTGGCAGCTTTTGCTGACTGGGCAAGCATGAGATATTCTACTGCATTGGGACCCGTGGCTCGCATGCTGCCAGGCTCCGGTCGCTCGCGGGTATGCCTATGCGCCTTGACGATAGGCTCGAAGTCTTCGTCTCGGATAGTACCCAACGTTGTCCAAGGCCTGAGATGTAGCTTTCGAGTATGGCTGCGTAGATCCGGTCGCAGGATGATTCTTTCCAAGAAGGGTAGGAACGGGCGGCTGCATCGAGATGCATTGGTGTACTCCCGAAAGAGCGCTGGTTCGGTGAACGACTGCAGGCGACGGCATACGAGTGTCATGTTCAGAAGGTCTTGTTGTCGCAACCAGGAAGCGATACACAGCAGCAGCTCCGCACTAAGCGTCAGAAGCGGCATAGAAAACCGCGCATCGAAGTACACTCGTTGCAGAACACACCGATGAGCTCCGATGAGAGCATACCTAGCGCTTCATCATGTAGGTATCATTTTCGAAAATGAATTGTCTTCGACAATAGGTATAAGTGCTGTAGGGTTGAGACAGTAAGGACCTAAATCCTGCATCTTTTCCTGCGCGGCGGGATTTCCTGTAGGCAGGGGGGGGATATTAGTGAAACGCTAAGCTGATACCGCTTCCCCGGAACGCACCGACCTGCGGGACGATCTGGCTGCCAGAAACACGCTAGCACGTGTGCAACGGTCGGCAGCGGCTTCTGTCGTCGAAACACTTCACGCAGACACAATGTCCAGCGAAGGAAGCGTCAGCATAAGCGTAAGCATAAGCATAAGCGTAAGGAGCGGGTGCTGTAAGCGCATCGCGTACCTGCGGAATGGAAATATGGACCCCGAACCAGGCTGCTGGAAACGCATTGCCTTAGCGAGGTGGTGCAGCCAATGAGCCGCACTAACCGATGAGCCACCAACTAGAATCACGGCAACTAGCAAAGATGAGGCTGTAGGGCTAATTGCCCACATAAGCTATGATCACGAGACTTTGTAGTGCTGTAGTAAACAGACTTTGGCGATAAATTTCTACTACTGAAATTGGCTTGGAAGGTTGATCTGACCGCGCCCAGTGGTTACGGCAGCGGAGATGCAGCAGCAACAACGCTTGCAGCACCTACAACGCGACGACACTTTGTCGTATCTCTACCAAAAAAAGGCTGCGAACGCTATTCCTTGCCTTTTTGCACTATCGCGAGATTTCTGCTCGGTTTTTCCGCTACCCCTACAGTTTTGCTACCGTTTGGTCAAAAGCGCTCCATGGAGGCCTTGGTTTGTGCGATAGGGGAGCTGTCGCACAGTTGGGTGCGGGTATTTTGGACAGAAAAATTAGGAGAGAGTGTATGTTGTATTGAATGTAGCATCCAAGCTGAGCTTATATTGTCAAGATGGGCGATGAAGACAGTGATCATGTGACTAATGTTGCATGACTAATTAGCTTTAGTACTTAGTCTTAGGTCTCACCTTGACAATACGACAACTCTTACACCCCCAAAGTTTTGACAGTAGAGGGAGGCAAAGGGGGCATTCCTCCGAGATCGCGGAGGATTGCCCCCGCTCCATTTTGGTGAGGCGAGCGGCTGCAGCCAATCAGCGATCGCGGAGGAATTGACCCTAGGGGCATTCCTCCAGGTGTTCATATACAGTAGGGTGACAAAAAGAAAACAACCTAAAAAGAGTAACCTTTTTTAAAGCTATATAACTAGACATGTAGACTAGCTAAAGCTAAGATTTTTAGTGTTTTAGAAAGTTAAGAACTTTCTGTTTAGGTTAGCTACTTTAGACGATTGCTTAGTAAGCAAATAGAGAATTCAAATTAGCCTTAAACATAGAGTTTAAAATAGCTCTAGCTTAGTCCAGCTACAACTTTTTATCTAGCGTATTAAAAGTTCTAAATTTTTTTTACGTAATACTAGCTTACGTTAAGATTACGTAAGCAG
>QXCR01000234.1:0-33438 GCA_004380135.1 Stemphylium vesicarium
GGAATGCTGAGCCGGGCGATAGCAAGTACGAGTGGGCGAAACGCGAGATGGATATTTTGGAGAGGGAGTGGGCTTGTTATGAGTGAATGGGGTAATGACGTTATGAATACTGCAGTAAGATGTATTTTGATGATTGATGCGCACTACACCACCGCTTTTCCTCAACTGCTCCCTCTCTTTCTTCGTCACGCCCTTTAGACTCTCTGTCGAAGGACAACCTACACCACATATATCAGTCAGCCACATCTCCCTCACAGAAAAGCCACACTCAACTTCACTTAGAGACCCTGTACAAACTTACCACCATAGCTATGCGCCACAATCACAACCTCCTTCCCCCCATCCGCCAGCTTCCTCACAAACTCCCGGACAAATCTCGCATCGTCGTACATACTTGGCGCCGCTCCAGAGCCTGGCTTGTAAGCTGCAGGATAGCACGGCGGCTCTAGGACGTAGATGTCGTAGCCTTTTGCGCGGAGGGGTTCGACGACGGGGTCGTAGGCTTCTTTGAAGCAGAAGGAGCCGGGGATGAGGACGATGGTGGGTTGGGTAGACATGGTTTTGTCTGGATTGGAAGCGGATGATGAATGGTTTGTGAGAAGGATGTGGGGTTGGAGAGTTGAAGAGGTAAAGAGTTGGTTGGTGGGAAAGCCGAGAGCTGGCGTGTGCCGATTGTATCTTTGGAACATGGACGCTGCAGCGCTCTTTTATAAAGTTCTTGCCTGGAGAACATATAGTCCTTCTTGCGCGGTTTCTACGACATGTTCGCCCCTGACTCGCCGCTATCCGTCGTCCCAGGTAAAGAAAGAAGTGGACCTGACCGCGTTTTCTCAGCCGCGCGTTTTGTCATCTTCGCTGTCTCCTCCCTTATCTGAGATACTTTTGGCGATTTGGCTAACTCTGCGATGACTTTACAGGGCGTTGTCGCGGGCATTTTCTGACGTCCTGACGTTCTGGCATGGGACATGTCAGAAATTAGTGGGGAAAGTTGGAGCGGGTGGATGTAGCCGATACTAGTGGCATCCACAGTGTTGTTGGTCAGGGTTGCTTTGTAATGAACATCAGGGTACCCACATGTTATGGGTACGAAAGTTGAGGTGGGTGGTGTTCGGACGAGTTGGGGTGGACGATGGTATGGGGTTGTGTGAATGGGAGGTTGGGGCGGAAAATAGGGACGTTCTTGCTTCCGAACGGTATGATCGGGGGGCCTGGTTCTGAAGGCTCTGCTTTGTGAAAGAAGATAGTCTCTCTGTAAGTGATAAGAGGCGAAGAAGGTACTGCTCGCTGACGTCACGACAAGACATGAAGAGAGACCATACTGAGAAGCAAATCGGTCGTAATAGTGCATTAAATTCAAAAACATTATGGTATCTGGAAAGAAAGCTCAAAGTATATACCAAGCTAAAAGCCAATATACACAGTTCCAACTCCCCCCGTAATCCATCATCTAATCTAGTTGATGTTGCCGTCATCAATAGCAGAGGCAGTGTATCCAGCAGCGCAGACAACCTTGTACACGTCGTCGCCATAGTAGTATCCAGTGTTGACAGCGTATTCCTCAGTCCATTCCTGAGTGTAGAGAGCGCAGTAGGTGCCGAGGGGAACGCCGTTCTTGGTCAGGACATAGGAGGTGAAGAAGTTGCAGGGCTTGTAGTTGCCGTCTTTGTCGACAATGTGCTTGCTGTCGAACTCAGTCTGGGCGTCGCAAGCAGCGGCGCAGAGGCTGGGGTCGTAGGGGTTGGTGTTGAAGAGGCGCATGCCGTTGTAGGTGTCGTAGTCTTTGCCATCCTTCTGGATCAAGGGCGCGTTGATCGCAGCGTCGAGGTCCTTGGGTGCTTTGAAACCGGCAACAGGGCCGGCAGGCTTGCACTTGGATCCGTCGAGCTTGGAGTATCCTTAACTGATATTAGCGAGTGCTGTGTGAGGTATAGATAGAAAGCTTACCGTTGCTGCCAGTGATGACAACTTGGAAGTCCCCACGGAATTGGCCCTGGTTGGTAGCTGAGTTCTCGGCGACTGGGTATCCGTAGATGGAGCACTTAAGGTTGGTCTGGGGCTTAGCGCTGTCGCAATCATCGGGGTCACGCTCGTAGTAGATGTTGAAGCCAAGGCAATACTTCTCGCTGTCGCAGAAGGCGGCGCAAGCACCAACGTCATACTCCTTAGTAGATTCGATGTTCTTGTAGGTCAAGTAACCGATCTGCTCAGTGGATGCAGTGAGGTCATTGAAGGACTCCGTGTAGCCCTTGGGTGCTTCCGCTGCTCGTGCGGCAAACCTGAGCTTACTGTTCCAGTCAAGATATGCGTCAACTGAGCCGTCACCGGGATTCATGATGGAACTGTATTCCTTGTCAGTATATGTATTCGAAGAAGTTAGAAGAAGTCATCAACATACACTCCTGGTTGGGGTTCGCAAAAGCGAACATCGCGCTTGTTGGTCTCAGCACCATCCTTAGCGACGACTGCAGTAACAGATTCCGCGGCCGCGGCCGGGTCGTAAGACACTGGAAGCGCAGCAACCTCATCGACCTTGGGACCAAGGACTGTGGGGGTAGGGACAGCCTCAGCAGCCTCAATGTTGATCGCCTGGGGAAGGGCGGAAGCCAAACCGCTGAAAGCGGAAGCAGTGAGGAGAAAGTTGCGCATCTTGAAGATTTGGTTTGGAGTGAAGTAACCGGGAAGAGTTGTAGTGATGAAGTACCTGTGAAGCTTGTGAAGAGCTGCTGTGGATGAGGATCTTCAACTGGCGAGATGAGACCTCTTACTTATACACCTTCAACCCGTCATGACGAATAACATGGGGCAACCCTTTAGCCGAGCCGCGAGGTGTTGGTAGCAGCCGCTGTTGCTGCTAACGCCGCTCAAAAGTCTCGGCGGAGCACAGCCAGCTAGGCATCTTGATCGTGGGGCTTGACGTCTTGGCCTAATCGGGCACGAGATCGAGGACGTGGCGAGCGTGAAGGACAGAATGAGGACTTGGAACCACGACCAAAGTTCCAGTCATGTGCCGTTGGCTTATGGTGGCGTGCTAGCTCGCTGTTTCCGAAAGGTACCAAATCGAGGCCGACATAGGGTTGAACAAGGAACGGCAATCAGAAATGGTACGATCTCAAGCCACAAGTGCTGTGGAGAGCTGCATATGTCGCGTCCACCGAAGGAATCAGGAGCGTAATCATGGATACAACAAACCCAGAATAGTGACGGGAGAGCGACTGAAGCTAAAGCTTATTCCACGAACGGGTCCTGGTCGGATACTATGTTGATCTCTCCTTAGCGAAGCGTGCTAGGGCGGGAGATAGCTCATGCTCATTTCCACAAACGTGTTAGTCATCAGGCACCGCTCCCGCACCACCAGCCTCGAACGTGACTTGCCGGCTCAGACGGGATAGGCGCACCCCACTTTTGCTGGAGCTAGCACGCTGGCTTCTGCATCTGTCAATATTGCTCAACAACACCCCCTACATGACGGTAAGCCAGTCGACCATACCAATCGATCGGTGACATGATACCGTATTGTCGAAACTCTTTTTGATATTGACACCTGCCAACAAGGAGCAAAGTCCGTCCTAAGCAGCCCGCACTCAACGCAGCCCCCTAGAAACTCTTCAAATCGCAGCCATCCTCAGTGCATCAAGACACTAGGCGAGCGGTCAAGGCCTGCAGCCTTATCGGCCAGGGCGGTCGATCCGGATTAGGCCTACGAGCGCATTCCATGAGGCTGGCGTGGACATGACAATATTGTACCACTGTACTCGATACCGTTAGCGCACGAGCACCACTGCCCTTTGCAAGGTTGACGCTATCTCTCTGGGTCATCCGACCTGCCGGTTTAGGATCTTCGACAAGCAACGGGCCCGACACCATGTTTTCCCATGGCCACGGACACCGTTCACACCAAGTGGCCCTGATCGCAATGAGCGTACCATGGTAACACCTCAGCCATGACGGCGGCCATTCAGTCGGACATTTCTTGCCTCCCCGCATAATTCCAAAGAACCCCATTGCCTCTCAAGCTACTGATCTGATATCTCTGGTGAAATCCGAAAACTTCTCGCCCCGCGCCCGGCGCAACACCCTTGGCACGCTTCGCTCCGCGGATCTAGACACTGCGCCATCGATTGCCAACGTCCGACCAGCCCTGAGGTCTGCCACAATGGCTGTCTCCAGACACGAGCTGAAATGCGGGGCTAGTCTCTTTGTTCGACACGGCAATCATCAAAGGTCACGGTGAGGCTGAGGCCCTCATGCCAGCGCGGCTAAAACACGTCTCTTGCATTGTGCTAGCCTGTCCCGAGAGTTCAGAAGCGAGCACTTGACCACGTTTCGGGCCAGACCTCCACGACTGGGGAGATGGGAGGCCTCAAGCGATAGAGTTTTTCGACTTGTTGCAGTTGAGATGGAGCATTACTCAGTGTGGCTTGATGGCCTACAGCCAGCAGTCGGCTTGTGCGGCACATTTTTCGCTATCTCCGCACATTGTACCGTGGTACTAATTGTTTAGGAAGATGTTGGTATGTAACGCGAAGCCCGACACACAATGCCCCGGCTCTAGGGTCTATTTTTTCTCCACTTGCGCTGCTTGGACTCTTCAGGACTGATACCAGACGATCGCGTTCACGCCAAGTGGATCACGGCGAATCAAGAAGACTGTACGAAAACTCAGCTCCTACTCATGAGCTAGCTGAATGTGCCCAGATACAAGACCTCACAAGGCGGACGTCAAGCGGCGGCGCCGGTGAATGTGGGGCTGGAAGATTCGTGGTATTGCTGCATATGCTACCAAGTCTACTGCACAGCTACCACAGTAGCTGATGCGGTACTTCTGCATCATGGTCTGTGTGGCCATATCTTCGGTGGCAACTGTATATTGACGTGGCTCTCCACCGAAAATACAACATATCTACTATGCAGATTCGACCTGCTAGACGTTGACACCAGTGAGGAAATTTACTGCCGCTGTTTGGGCGAGCATTACTCAGCCTGCCAGATCCTCGGTGTATCTTCGGAGCACGACTTTGCACAATTCTTTGTCTAGAACTTCTCTTGCGGGCAAGTCACAATTAGTGAGCTGGCATTGTTCCCCGCGCGTAGCCACACGGCAACACACCGCTTCTTTGAGGCTCTTTCAAGCCCTCACTCAGCTCATCCACAGTACGCTACGCAGACAACCCGATCCCGCGTGCAGCCGCATAGACGCTCTGGTCAGCCTAAAGTCTATTCATCCTGTACCGACACTGCGGGAAATGGAATCGCAGCACATGGCGTGCCCCAGGTCAAGCCAACGATAGGCGAGGCCGACGATGTCTGCATAACAATGACCGTTGGCAAGGACAGGAGTCTAGATTTACAACGCCTAAATGAGGTGTCAGTGCACCGAGCATATCACGATATGCTACACCTCGACTTCGCATTCGATGAGCTACTTGCCGAACACGTGCTGTAGATGGAGGAGATGGCGGAGCTGAATGAAAAGACATGTTCTAGACTTGACGAGTTTGACTTTACACTCCGATATTCATGAGGCGTTGCTTGATGGGACTTGTTAGCCTCGTTTACGTTGAGCATTCGATATCTCACTACGGTAAGTTCGAGCAAGTCAATCTCGTATCCCGCGTGTAAATCAATCAAACGTTCTCCTTAGTATCACATCTCGCACGTTGTTCTACTTGCACAAACACTGTATCCTTTAAGTTTCGCTAAACCACGCTCTTAACATTTCATCCATAGATCTAGACTTACACAACCTTTGTGTGCACCTCTAAAAAAATGCCTCTCGTACAACCCGTACAACCCGTGCCTCACCAGCACAACCTAGACTCAAACGCACCAGCATCCCACTCAGCCTCTTCGCTCTTCTCCTCCACCCCCTCAACTCCGTCCCCATGCCCATCCCAAGACTCCAGCGTGCCCCAAGAAGTCACACTACTCGTCCTACTACCCAATCCCTTGCGACTCATTCTCACACTGCTACCATCTGAGCAGCACGACATTTCCTCCCCCACCACCTCCTCATGCGACTGAGACGCCGTTTTGGCTCTTCCCAGCGGCGGTGAATTGACCTGCTTCTGAGCATCAAAGAACACATCCCCATGGTCTTCAAAAAGCGGAACACCCCCCGCGGCAACTAAACCCCAACTTACGGGTACGCGAGCGCGGCAGTACGCGTGTTGGGAAATGCACTGCGTACGACACTTGGATTGTTTGATGATGCCGGCGACGATGATGATTTTGCGCTTGGTGCTGTGACTAGGCGTAGCCTTTTTGATAGCTCGGTGGGCTTCATGGGCTGCATGTTGTATGCTGATAGCCATAGTTTGTCGATGCAGGATGGTGTTGATGTTTTTCTTTGAGGTGCGAGTGGGGGGGGGGGGGTGAAGATGTGGCTGGGTGGAGGAAGGTAAGACATTGTGGGCATGTGCATGTTATGTTTAGTGTGGTGGTGAGAGACATGATGGGCTACTTTGGTCTTTGGTTGAGTAGTAAGTGTGATAGTGCGTGATGACGGCTTTTTCATTTCGTCGCTCCTGCGTACCCGTCTTCCCATGTCCTTTTTGTGGAGTTTAGACAAACAGTTGACTTGGCTTTTCTTTGAGGTACTGAAACGCTGGTTCTTGGTGTTTTCAGGATAAAGGTGGCGTTTCAATGGTTGGACTGATAGCGATGGTGATTGTCTGTGGTTATTCCTTTGTTGACATTCAACCGTGGATGCGTAAGCCCGCGTATTTACAAAGTGCAGCTATCACGATCGGCAAGATGCGATGTCCACCCATTTGAGGTTTGCCACGACCTCTGCCTTTTTTCGCATGCATCATTCCCTTGTGCTACACTCGTAGCCACGCATACATATTACCCTCTGCTTCTCATCGCCAACAAGATACTAACGATATAAAGTCCCTAGCACTCCTCTCGAACTTTCTAACCGCAAGTACGTTCTCTCTTTTTTTTGGTGCAGACCCTCATCCGCGTCGCAGCGGGCCGTCGCGTGCCCTGCATGCATATCTACGTACAGACCAACCACCCCGTAAACGCTTTACCCGCTTTCACCACGTGGTGTCGGAGAAAAGCAAGAAAGGCAAGCACGACCGTCTACCACGATGTAGCTAACGATTAGGCTCTCTTTGCTTTCTCACCGCGCCAAACTACACTCAGCGCCACGGTTGCGTATTGTTTATACCGACGTCGTCGTTGCGTCAGCGGAGAACCCCTCCGCTCCGCTGCAAGTAGAAACTCCCTTGTCGCCCGTGTTTCGCGTGGGGGTTTTGGTCTATCTTTTTCTCCATGCTCGGGAATAATACCAGCGCGGAACGTCAGCAATGTGCACAAGGAACGTGCGTTGCATGCTGCGGGGTTCGGCTGGCGTCCGTCCGCATGAGAGGCGAAAAATCCTTCGCATCCTTCGCGTGGGTATGTAGCTAGGGTTGGGTGCGGGTGGTCTGATGTTGACGCGCAAGGGGGCTTAAGTAGGCAGGAGGTGCGGTGGACATGAAATGTGAAGTGGTTATCTTGGGGGATAATGTTTTTCCTGGGGGTAAGGACTGCGAGGGGTCGCGTGGTATGTTAGGTTATGGTATGCTGTGACGTGGAGGATACGGGGAAGACTACGGCTGATGAAATTATGGGTCATGATGCACCATGGAGAATACTACATGTTCTTTGTTTCATACAAGGCTATGAGATAATGTAGCGTGGAGACTACCACCAGTACTGTCCTACTGGTACCGTGCCTTCCTCACACACTTCTTCCGCAGACATGTCGTCTGCATAGACTCCCTCATCCCACGCCCACCCCTCTACCTCCTCCCCAAAATGAGTCCACGTAATCATCTCGACCTCCTTACCCCCCACAATCCAAGCTTCAATTCTAGCCTCCCTGTCCTCCTCCCTTCCCTCTTCCTCCCCCCATGCCCCTTCTACTCTTTCTCCACACTCCACATACAGCGGTGTATCCTCCGGACTAGTCCCTTGATCCACATCCCCCTAGCGAAACCAATCCTGGTAAAAGCCCTCGCACACATCGAACATGTCTGCCCAGTGCTGCGCGCAGAGGTATTCTCCCGACCCTCCTACGGCGGCGAGGTACGAGGTGGGTAGGGTGCGCGTGCAGGCTACGTGAGCGCAGTGGGTGAAGAGGGGTGAAGTGGTGGTGGGTGTTGGAGAAGACATTATGCCCAGGGGTTCTGGGTTTTTATGTTTTGATGGTGAGTGCGTGACGACTACAAGGGGTATTTTTGTAGTCGGTACGTGGTGTGGTGTGGTGTTTGGAGACTACGTGATGTATTTGTGTAGTCGATGTGTGATGTGATGGTGGTGTCTGACGACTACCGTGTGGCTTTTGTAGTGTGTGTATGTGTGCTCGTTGTAGTTGTCTCGCTTGTGTGAACGTGATGCGATGTGGCAGTGTATGGTATACATAGTTGTCTTGGTGTTTTGTGAATTTGATGTGATGTGATGACTGAAAAATATTTCTGAGGGAAGAAAGAAAGAGGGAGAGAAGAGAGAAAAGGCACGGTATTTAAAGACGTTCAGAACCTCCGAAAACTGTGATGAGACTGAACCATACTTTACGATTTCCATCACCTCAACTTCTATTGGTGTCCTGGCTACGATTCGCTATGCCCCACTTTGCTCCTCCAGTGACCGAGCGAATTCTTTCTCGTGTTCTGGTAGGCCCTCTACGTACTCTCCTAATAGGTCTTGCAAATCCTCTTCAAAAGGCTCGCCTTGGTCTGCCGCCATCTGCCTCCGTAGTTCGTGAGCTTCGGACATGCCTTCGAGGGTATCAACGATCTTCTTCTTGTCTGCGAAGAGCATGTTAGCCGACAGATCTCATCGTTCCGACATCGCCCGGTCGTGTGACAATACCACGATTCAGTGTCGAGTGTCTGTAGGGCATGACTAACTGATTTTTGGTTCATCCTGTATGGGTATCTCCTTGTCGGGTTGGATATCCGGGACGCCCTTCTCCCAACGGTTGAAGACGTTAATGGTCCCGCAATCACCTACACCCACACACCACTGGCCATCGCGGCTCCATGCAAAGTGACGGAAAGCAAAAGCTTTGTATTTTGGCGTCTCGACAATCTTATGTGCTTTGATCGACCGAAAGGGATCCGATATACCTCTATCGCGGATATGTTCTTTCTCTTTTAACTTCTTTTGCTTCGTCTTGGTATTGGTAGAGCCGGCGCTTATAGCAGAAGAAGCGGTGGAGGCTGAGCTGCCTTCACGAACATGTCGAGGCAGACTAAGCGGCACACCCCTTCCGCTCTGTCCTTGGGCTCCATCTTCTCCCGTGCCAGAGTTTTCAAGGCGCTGTAGATCCCAGAAGAATGTTTTGCTCTTCTCGTTACCAGCTGCTAGGACGGGATGTCGACCGAGCTCATGAAAGAGGGAAAAGCGGATGTAGAATTGGTTGGTGTGTGGTAGTTCAAACTGGAGGAGTCGTTGGAAGCGGCCACCCCATGCCGACCGTGTGCTTGATGTCGAGTTCGCCGGGATTGTGACAGGTGTGCGACTGTTGACTGCGCTCGATGTCGGAATAGGCGCGGGAGGTGTGGTACGGTCCGAGCTAAACTTGTCGATGCTCCAGAGGATGATTTTGCCTTCCCGACATGCATGACTGAGAATCAGGTCATTATACCATTGAATACTAATCAATGTCAGCAACTGCAGCTCAACAGTCGGAAGCGAGGGTAAGAGGATTACCAGTCAATGAAGTCGGTGTGAATCTCAGTGGTGGAGAAATGCGGGTAGTGCACCATGGCCGGCTTATCGGTCCCGGCGTGCTCTTTGAGGTCATGCGGGACCGTCCACTGTGTATTGTTAGAGAATCACAGCCGGCGGACCAGTTGAACAATCTCCTACCAGATTGATCCTAGTATCCATACCTGCCGTAAGGATGTACCGGCCCTTTGGGTGATACGACTGCCAATGTAAGTATATTAATTGGCCAGGCTGGCAAGCCACGCACCAGAGTCAGGACCTGGTCCTTGTGACCTTGGCCATAGCATATGGCTCCAAGGGGTTGGTTTTCATGCGATGGATGCAGACTCCAAATTCGAAGGCTGTAATCGATGCTGACTGACGCCAGGATGGTCGGGTCGACCGGGGATACTGCAAGGTCGTTGACAGACTGACCAGTGTTAGAGGGGTGCTTCTATGCAAGTTGCTGTAGGAATGGTATGCTTACATCTCCATGACCTATCAACGTCTGTTGCATGGGTTAGTGGATGCAGGATGATCAGCACGGCGGGACACACCGCTGAGAGTTTACCGGTTCGAATGTTCAAAACCTTGATACGAGCGTCGCCGGTAACGCACACAAGTGGATCTCCATTTTCGGCCTGGGACCATACGAGGCTGTTGTAGTTCATCTGCTAGTATGCGATTAGCAAGGCCAGGCAAGAGGTGTACGTCCGTGGCGTACTTTGTCGTTTGGTGTGCCGTGTTCACCGGTAGTCTCCTCGTCTTCAAACCACCGCAGGATTTCGATTGCCCCATTTTTGTCAAGTATGCATCGACATATGATGGTCTGGACCAATCAGTACAGATAGTGTCACGTGTAGCGTGATACATACGAATGGGCCTCCACAAACGGCGAAAACTGGATCAAGACCAGGAGCAGTATAGGGATAGAAGTCAACGTCGTAGAATTGAGCTGGAACGGATGTGATCAGTAGCGCATACAGTGTAGGTGGATGTGCATGCGCACTCACTAGAGCTCAGCCTAGACTTTGTTTGTGCCTGGTGAGCGGTGTTAGTCGTGGCCAAAAGCCGACTGGAACGTGTACATTACGCCTAGTCTCATTGTGCCCCTCAAGGTAGGCAGTTCCCACCTGGGATCCATCTTGGCGTGCATGGGATGCGACTGCTCGGAATTCGCAGCCGGAATGGCTGTTATGCAGGGCCAGGCTCCCAGAACGGGTAGCAGGGGGCCTTGTCCTACCTAGGCCGCGCAGAGTAGTCGGACGTTAAGCAGAAGCGAGCGCGAGAGGCGGAGCTTTATTTTAGACTCATGGGAAAGCTGTCATGTGCAGCAAACAGAGGATGAAGGAGTCGTGGTTTGTGCGCCTGCAGGCTCAGCGGCCAATGAGCGGGCGGTAGGTGAGTGGGGAGTCGGGAAGAAGGTGAATGGGTGCTGCATGTGGCTTGTGGCGTAGCTCTGCGAGGATCGTCGATGAGGAAATTCGGTTGAGGGCTCGGAATGACGAGGTAACAGGCCGGTGCCACCACCCACTACACACTACACAACGGGCATGGGCCAGACGAGAGATGACGGCGGCTTCGGCGGCCTCTGGTGGTGAGTCCAGCAGGGCGATGCTGCGGTCAACGGCAATCTCTCAATGCCTGTCTCGCACGTCTTCTACTACGCATGGCCGGAGGCGCGGCCGTGAGGCGTTCACCGTGGTTAGCGTGCGGATTTAGCTTTGCGTCCATGTGGGTGATGGACATGGCTACATGGCTACCGACCGAAACATGGCGCCAAGGCCCAGGGCACGTCTTGCGCAAATGCGAATGAGGCCGCAAATCAACCATTAAACCACGAACCCCCCGGCTCGTGCAACGCCCTGGAATCCCAAAGACGTCGGAATGGTCTGATAGATGATCCTTCGTACTGCCGTTGCCCCGCGCCGCTGCCCATGGTTAGCTACTGCTAACCGCCGTCTCTACGCACCAGTCTCGCGTCGATCCTTCGGCGCCGCGCCAGGGTTCGTCAGCTCTTTTGCATGTTTTTTCCTGCCTCAAGTACAGAGCCAGCTTTGGGCATCCCCCTCCCCGTCGCGCAAACATCCTCTTCGCGCCCTTTACCGGGCCGGGTCTTTGTCGTTGCCAGTTCCCGCCATCCTGGCTTCTGTGACCCACAAGCGAGCCAGCTCTAACGTCAACCGTCTTTTCTGACCGAACAGGGGGTCGTGCGCGTCACCTTCACCCTCTCGCTCTTTTATGCAGACGACCCAAGACCTGCACCCTGCCCGACCTCGTCGAGTCTAACCCCTTCTGGTAGCTACCTCCCGTGTGCTTCATCATATAATTCTACCTCGCTGCTCGACCCTCTGCGACGCTGCGGCTGAGGGGCAATTGGCACTTTGTGATTGTGCATTACATCATACCGACTGACTCGTATACAATTCCACCTCTCGTCCCCTTCGCACCATCCACTTCCACAGCCTCCGCATTGTGGCGTGGTACCAGTTTCACCGCGTCCCTCAACCTTACCCGGACCTGTGCGCGACGGTGCGGCCAACGTGCTTTCGTGCCACCTGGACCCTGCCTATTTGACCAGCCTACCGTCCCTCGCCTGAACCGCCCGACAGTATCCTACTCGTCCACCCCGGGCCCCCCCAGAGCGAATTGCTAGATTCGACATCTTCTGGGCGAGTGTGGTAGACCAAGGACAAAACACCCTAGACTGATAATCTTTTCGTGCCTGTCGCAATGGATACCACCTTCATAACAATCCACGGTACGTCCCCGCCAACCTCGGCTCTATACAACACATGCTTACTGAACATAGACCTGTCCGATGATGCCCACATCCTCTACTCGTCAGACTCGATTGTCGACATACTCGGCCATACGCCCGACGAGGTAGTCAACAGATCCGTGTGGCAATTCTTTCATCCCGAGGAACTTCCCTTGGCCAAGGCCCAGCACAGTCGCGGCGTGAGGTTGGACAAGGCCGCTGTTCTATCCTACTGCCGTTTGAAGAATCGTCAGGGAGAGTGGGTCGGCTGCGAATGCTGCTTCTCCGTCGTCTATGATGTGCTCGTCTGCTGCACGAGCGTCTACAGACATGGCATGCAGAGCCAGAGTAAGCTTCTAGCCCCATTTGACCTACAATGCATGCTGATATCGGCCAATCAGAACGTGCAGTAGAGGCACCGATAGTCCGCAAGCTCTTTGCCTCTTCCCCGAAGGACCCGCGCTATCATATGTTGTCGCACTTGTCTACCAAGTTCGACCTCGGTCCTGAGGAGCAGACCCACGAGCCGCGAGCAGCGCTGTTCCTCAATAGGTTCACGCGAACTTTGACTGTCATGTACGCTACGAGCGGCATAGAGCAGATCATCGGCATTTCCGGCGACGCAATGAAGGGACGCAGTTTCTATTACTGCATCGCTCCAAACTGCCTTGAAGACGCTGTTCGCTGTCTTGAGTCGGCCAAAGGAAACGACTCGATTGCATACATGCGCTTCTTCTTCCGGGATCCACGCCAGGATGACGCGCCAGACGCTACATCCTCCGAGAGCGAGGACGACATCATGACAGACGTTACTGGCTCGGATGACGAATCCGAGGGTGGGGTCGGGCTTGGCGGGCCCTCCACATCGGATGGCTGCAATACCAACAACAGCACGGACTACAGTCAAGAGCCATCGGCCTCGCGCTCAAACTCAAGAGAGAACCCCAATTCAAACTCAGCCGGTGCAGGCACCCACCAAGCAATGTTTGGTGGGTCTGCGCCGCGCTCGTCTATATCCTCTGTGAGCACACCTCGATCAGAGGTCCGCGACGATCCCATTGAGCTCGAGGCTGTCATATCCTGCACTTCAGATGGATTGGTCGTATGTCTCCGTCGCGCGCGCCCGATGCTACCAGGCACCATGCCCACTGCACAGCCAGCCCAGCAGTACAACGGTATCTTCGCCGCTCCTTGGGCAACACAACCCGTGTTCCACCCCGCGCCGCAGCAGATGCCCCAGTACCCTCTGGGTGCCCGACACCCTGCCATGGTGCAGGCAGGAGGGCCTTCCATGCAATTCCAAAACAACTTCATGCAGAGCATCCGCGATGTCGCTGTCTTTGCCTGGGCGCTTACTGGCATCAACGGCAGCCTTGTCGATTACGCTCGTGGCAAACCTGTAGGTGAGAGTCAGCCTCCAGAAGGCTTTCCTGTATGGAACCCATTGCCAGATCCAACCTCTATGGGTGGGAAGCAATCGTCTGCGGCCCCATCGGGCTACGTATCTGGATCCAACAGCTCCTCGAGTAATGATCCTTTCGGCTTCGGTGATCCAGGTCTCCACTGAGAGCCTTTCAAGTACACGTCCGCATTCGAAACAACCCAACGAGTAGCGCAGCCACATGCGGTGCATTGTCACTGTCAGCGTTACCGGACTCGGTCTTATCCTGGACCAGGAAAAGCTTCCAGGCTGTCGTGTCAGCTGGACTTACGTTGATGATGGGATTTGTGGTTAACTGATGAATTTTACGCGAGCAATAGCACGGAATATACCAAGCCGACAAGGGGCTATGTTATCACGATATGGTACGCTGTTTTGGACCACTCCTCTCTTACTGTTCAACCTCCTATAGCAGATAAGGAAAACACTCAAACACTTTCCAATTTCATTTCAGTACTCATTTCAGTATCTTGCGCACCTACCTCAGCGAGACCTTGCACGTGTGTAAATTCTTGCGGCTTATGCAGGTCGGCCGCTTCCAAGGACGGTATTTACGATAATCGGCTTACTCTTCGCTTGTATCCATGTCGCTTCTGATTCCGGAACGCGGCGGGGTTGAGGCTGAAGAATCAGCCCCCATCTGTTTCCAAGCATCGGCACAGTACGAACGAACTGCATTGGCGACATCATCGCACTTCGACTCACTTCCAAGGCTCGATGGGGGATGACGAAGCTTCTGGGTGTGGCCATGGCTGGCACGCCAAACTGACGCGCTTTGTATTGTCTTCTTTGTTGGTCTCGCCGCGTTCGAATGAGTTTACCGGACCCTTGCAAGCTAGGACACTCTCTTTGTTGCATTTGGACTGAGGCTTGGATCGATCTCGTACTCAGCGAATGATTTTGGTTTTATTACGCCATTTTCGCGGCTACGCAGGATTAGACCCTTTCGGTAGACGTTTCATATTAGGCATTCTTTTATATGTTCGGTCGTGCGTTCTGCTTCCAAACCCGTGTTGACATTGACACAGTCATGGTATGTTGATGTGCGCAGCACTAACTACTCACTGTCATTCTGGCCCTTCGTCCTTGGGTTCCGATTTCATTCTTTCTCTGGTCTACCTTTCTCTTTTCTCTTGATCGAAGAGAGGCTATATTTTACTACCTCGACAGATTCTCACAATGCATAGGTCATCGTCTTGGATTTCTGCAATTCTTCCGTCTCTTCTTGTTGTTAGCCAAGTTTCTACAGCGTGTCTAGCACAAGACAGCACTGGGGACAGTGTTGAAGCATCAGTACCATCATCAACGATATCGGATCAACCAAGCTCGACAAGTTCAGCACCAGCACAAACGCATACCATACAGGTTGGCCTAGCAGACCACAAGTTCAGGCCTGAGGCGACAACAGCCAAAGTTGGTGATGTAAGTTGGATTTGTACCACCATCATCTCGAGCTTCTCAAACACTCAATGCACATGATACCCGGTCACATCAACGTGAAAGAACCCATCACTAACGCGCAAACAGACGATCCAATTCGACTTCTACCCCCTAAACCACAGCGTCGTCCGCGCCGAATACGGCTTCCCATGCATCCCGTACGAGATGACCGGGCCCTCCAAGATCGGTTTCTTCGGCGGTTTCCACCCAGTCGACACAGTGCTCGAAAAGCCACCCAGCTACAGCATCGTCATCAATGACACAGACCCAATCTTCTTCTACTGCTCAGCAGCAGGCAGCTGCACAACCTACGGCATGGTGGGCGCCATCAACCCCAGCGCCTCGACCAGCGTGCTAAAGCAAGCGCAACTCGCAAAAGACAGCGCCTACAGCCTCAACCCTGGCGATGCGTTTCCGCCCGAGAGCCCGTTGCCTAGTGACCTGCCCAGCAGCTCTGCTACCGCAGACCACGACGCCGCGGCTAAGACTGACAAGAAGGCGCTTCCTACCAGCACCATTGTGGTAATTGCACTCGGCAGCGCGGCAGTCGTTGTCCTCGCCCCACTCTTATCTTTCTTCTGGGGACAGTCCAAGACGCTGAAGGATGAGGTGGATAGGAAAGCATGCACGATACGTCGGATCAGTCCGCCGATTGGGGGCAGTACATCAATGTTAGAAGCCGGACGGCAGAACGGTGCTGGAACTGGGACTGGGAACGGGAGTGCGGTTCAGCAACAGTACTATTACCACCACACACCCGTGTCGCCGCCGGTACATCAACACGGGTATCAGGAGCACTATCCACCCCACCAACACCACCAACATCAACAACAGCAGCATCATCAGCAGCAGCACCAGCAGCAACACCTCGCCAATAGAACTTACAGTCCTGCACCAGGCTACAACACCCCTCCGCCGTTTAGCACACCCGCGCCATCGTATTTCCCCGCTCATCCCCCGCCGCCGCCGCCTCCACCTCATGTTCCAAGTCACGCTCATGTTCAAGCTGCGCACAAATACGACATCAACAGCCCAATCGGGCACCCTGGTTACTCGCTGATCAATAATCCGCGTCTGGATATGCACCGGACGGGTAGTCATCGTTCGATTGGTGGCAGGTTTGAACTTAGTCCTACGGGGGATGTCGTAAGACCGTAGGCACGCATGCAAGAAAACAACGGCACTGGAAGCAATTCTGCGCTTGTGCGTGGGGAGAGTAAAACAGAAGGGAGTAGGGCGGCTGGGGATGCCGTCGCGGGGGGAGGAGGAGGAGGAGGAGGAGGAGTAGCTGAGAACGGCGGTGGAAGAGGCGATACTGGGACTGGAACTGTGACTGACCATGAGGCAACAGAGCGAGACAGGAAACAAGCAAACCGTGAATCAGAAGTCATGCCGACGTATTTCGAATCTGTATGTCGGCCGAGTCCTAGGCTTGCGAATCAGCGGGGTGGGGCGATGGAGATGGAGGCGGAGGCGGATGGGATTACGTCTGTACCTGGTGTTGAGCAACAGCAGAGTGGGAAGAATGAGAAGAGTGGAGGTGAGAAGAGTGCTGAAAATGAGAGGAGTGGGGGGTATGCTGAGGAGTTGGTGGTTGGGGCTAGATGGGAGGAAGTTGTTGAGAAGAAGGGGTAGACGAGGGTGTAGAAGGGAATCATAACAGAATAACTGTGGTGATACGAGGTTTAGGTTGGCGGCGGTATCTCTTTTTTCTTCTCTTAACATAGGTATTGGGGGAGTTGGGGGATCTGGCTTAGTCGTAGATACAATATATGTATACCCTCATTTTTGATCAGCACCAGTGTTTGGCAACAAGAAACGAATTAGTGAGAAGCAGGCATTGAAAAAAGGTAAATTGGTTTCTTTGATTGTTTTTTCTCTTTCCCTTCCTCCTCACTCCCAACTTCAAAACTACATACACCTGCCTGACTCAACAATAGAGAAAGGCGAAGAATCCGGATGTAACCACTCCCCTTAAAAGCCGCGGGACGGAGAAAAAAGGAGAAAGATGGGGCTGCCCATCCTCTCAACTTTTTTCTTATAGTTCCAGCAAAATCCATCTCTTCTTTAACATGGCAATCGCAAAAAAGGCCCGACCAACGCCGCCGCCGCCGCCACCACCAGGCTAAGAACCGATGCATATACGTAGGGGGGACGTAAGCTTCGCTCATATGCGCGAAGGAAGAAAAGGTTATCCTGCTTTTTTGTTTTTCATCCCTTACCCTCCCACTCTCATACATCAAGCCAATTGGAAAAGAAACCCGACCGAACACTTCAAGTCGTGTGAATATAAAAGAGAAAAAAGAAAGGACAAAGTGAAAGAAGACGGAAAAAAATCGTTCGACTTGTAATCATTACATGTTGTTACACTCCAAAAGGGCGAGAAGAGAAGCCACGCGAGTCGCCCGGCGGTCCGTGGAACTGGTTTTGAAAGAAGAGCGGGGGTATCGTGAATCGTGTCGCTCATGTCGAAGTAGTGGTAGCTGCTATTGTAGGTGCGACGGTTACCTCGGCAGGCTTCGCTTCCTCTGCTACAGGTGCTAGGACAGGCTCCACAGCCTTGGGCGGCGGGGAGTTGGTGTTTGGAAGGCTGGCCGTTGATAAGGTTGGTGAGCTTGTTGATTGCGATTGAGCCAGAGATGGAGTGGCGTTGGAGCCTGTCGACTGTGTTTGCGCCAGCTTTGTCTTTCGGTTGCGGTTGGTGTAGTCACTCAGACTGAGCTTTTTGCGCGCTGGTGCCACCTTCACGGCATTGTTGACGGCCGGGGAGAACGGAGAAGCGATTGTTGGTATTGTCGGTGGCTGCACGATGGCATTCTCCGTGGCTGGTGCAGTTGGCGCAGGTGTGACCGCGTTGTTGCTGGCCGCACTGGCCAAATCTAGTTTTGAAGGCATCTCAGCGGGAGTGTCGACAAGTGGAGGACATGCCATGGACTTTGGTGATGGTTCAGATGGGGTCGAGGCCGACCAAGGCGGAGCGGGTGGTTGATTTGGGGGTTGTGAAGCTTCCCGTGGTGTTTCAGGCCTGGGCGCATCAGATAGCTCCTCACTCTTCGGCTCCAGCGGCTTTGGAGCAGGAACCTCAGGGTCCGTCATTTCGGTATCCACAGCAGGTTGAGGTGTTGGTTCCTTTGCCGGCGTAAGCTCCCTATGCTTCGTATCGGGTACGGGCTCCGTCGATATATCCATCGCAGAAGGCTCCTCGAGGGGTGGAGAGGGTGGCAACGGGGAAGGCTTGCTAGAAGACACATCCTTCAGAGCTGGCGACTTGGCTTCTCTCTTCACGGACGTCGACCGCATGCGCTCGCGCTGGAGCTTGTCCTCTTGAGCCTGCTGCAGAAGCTTGCGCTTAAACGACAGTGGAGGCCTCAGTTGACGCGGCTTGACACAGGCTGGTGATCTCGCACTGTTGGCTTCAGCTGTCTGCGTCGACGCATCCACATAGACTGGCTTTGGCCTAGCCTGTGCACGTCCGTTCGTCTTTGTGGAGCTGCCCGAGGTTTTGCGTGCTACGCCGTGGCTGTGTTCCCGATGACGGGCTGAGGGCGATGGTTCGGGGTGTCCAAGGCGTCTCTGTAGCTTTTGGTTAGCAGTCTAAAATCAAAGATGTGTAGAGTGTCTTACTGAGGATGAGATGCTTGGAGTGTTGAGGTTGGACCCAGCGCTGGTCCGTTTCCTTTTGCCCTTGTGCTCGTCATGATCAAGCTTCTGGAACAAGAGTTCTTGGTGCTGGATCTTCCTCTTCTCACGCTCCGATAGTTTGAGATCGCCGTCGAGGGAGAAGTGGGTTGCTGGTGTAATATCGCGACTGCTTGATTTGTGTGAACCTGACGTAGAGCGAGCGTCCATTTGGTCATCATCCACGGCTTCACGGTTGGCCGTCTCGCTTCCTGCACGGCTATTGGTTGCATGACCGGTGCTATTAGGAGATAGCTGCGACTTCTTCATCTTCTTACCCTTGGGTTTCAATGCGGCGGGCTCGGTGATGGTGTTGCGACGAGCACGCTCCAAAAGGCACTCGTTGCCATTCGATATGTCGCAGGCACAACCCCCGAAGTTAGCGAGGACACAAGACACCCACGGTTGTATTTTCCGGAAGCCCTCCTTCGCACCGTTGGTAACGACCCTAGCGAGTTGCTTTTGTACTTCTGAGTCGATGTCCCAGCCAACGGTGAGCTCTTCTCCGGGGCTGATCTCGCGTGTTGCCAAGAAGCTGAAATGGTAATCGTTGCTGGAATCGATCAGGATCTTCATGGACATGTTAGGGTTGCAGCTTCTTCTGGCATATCGCAGTATGTTGCCTTCTCGCCGGGTGTCGATGTATATTGGCAGGTGAGGAGGGAAAAAGACAAAGGGTTCTGGGTGTCGCAGGAGGTCCCATCTATTTGACGGATCCGAGTAGTAATCAGTCTTTCGTCCGATAAGACCCTTGAGCTCGCCAACGTAGCCACCGTCAGGGACTGGGGTCTCGGCGGTGATGAAGTGCCATTGGGGGTGGAGGCCATGCGCTAGTATAGCCGAGTCAATATCTGTCTGTTTCACGATTTCTGGCGCAGTTTGGGTTTCGAGATCCTGTATGGTGTTGTCAATACGAGAGAAGATGTCTTGTGGTTTCTTTCCCCCGCTTGCTTCGGCGAGTGCCTCTGGGTCCTGCAGCCACATGGCAATGTCGTTGGCAACATCGATACGCGTGTAGGAATTCGATTCGGCGGAGGGCGGCTCGGGTTGGCGGTAGAGGTGCATGAACTCGGACGAGTAGTCCTCGACAGGAGCTTCAGGATTAGAGGGAGACTTGACAGGGCTGTGGCCATTGAGCATGACGGATCCGCCGCGTTTTCGCGATGTTGGTACGAGAGCTGGAGCTTGGCTGACGACGCTCACGGATCCAGAGGCGCGATGGTTGGTCTTGGGCCGCTTGTTCGGCGGCGGCTGATCCCTTGGGCTTCCACTTTTGCGGTCGGGAGTGTATTGTAGGTCGCCGTTTGTTTGCGTAGGCCATCCATTGGATTGCATTGGGCCGAGAGAGTCCTTGGGTCGCTTCTTGGGGTTCTTGGTAGATGCCTTTGGTCTACCTTTGCGCTCGCCAATGTTATGTACCTCTCTCCGAATACGTTGTTTCTCAGAGGCGGTCTTTGCGTCGACGTGTCGTGGGAGACAGTCTGCGCACTCGTGGACATCGGGGACGTGCTGGGCAGATTCGTAGTAACACACAATGTGCTGCCACGTGTCGCATTTCTCGCACAAGACCGTATTACCATCGTCGTCAGCGTAGCCGCAGATGCACTTGATCGTAGAGGACTCTTCTTCTTCGATGGCGCCGTCCAAGGGTGGAGAAGCGTGGGCAAAGGTGGGCGGTGGAGGGCCACCGTAGAGGGCGAGAGGAGCCGGCTGAGGATCAGCATACGCCTGGACCGCCGAGACGTCTGTCATAATCTGGCAAGCAGGTTCGGACGTGTGTGGTGTGGTGAAGTGGGTGCTCAAGATGTGTATGCTTGGGATCGCATGACGCCCAACGCGCGGACAGGGAGAACAGGGCTACCGACGGCGACTCGAGACGGATCTGGTGACCGCCGCCAACTCAGTGCGTGGATTTGTGACGATTCGGGCGTTTCTAGAGAGAGTGAGGGTGAGGAAAAGAGGGTTGCGTGTCCGGTTGCAGCGTGTGCGGGAGTGGAAAAGGGCGACAGCTCGGGGTCTGCAACGTCACTGTGTGGGGTGATATTACGAAGCTATCATGAAGAGAGGCTGTCGCGAGGCTGTGGGCTGGATTCCATGCAATGCGCCAGCAGTGAGGCAGAGCGTCGGGGGGTTGGAGGCTCGAGGCGGCTTCGGAGGGAGGAGTCGGCTGGGGGCAGCGGCAACAAAGGAAGCGGCGCGCGCACTCTTAGTCGAGGGCTCGATGGAGGCTGTGGCTGCGAAGTCAGTGGTCCCGATGAGGCTCGCAGGGCAGGGACTTGGTGATGCGGTATGGGAGTCAGAATGGCAGTGGAGAATCGAGCGTGCGAATGTCCTGAGAATGAATGGCCCCAACTCTCGCGAGCGAGAACGGCTTAGTCTATGTGGTCTGTGCACTAACCAAGGACAGGACCAGGAGTGAACGCTAGAGGACATTAGTCAACGAGGGGGGTTACAGTAAGTGCGGTATCAAAATCAGCATGTGGCTGGCGTTGCCGTGGCGGCCGTCCCAGAGCTCCCGCCGCGCCGACGAGACATGACATGGCATGGCGGCTGGGGGGATGCAGTGAGGACATGGCAGCATCAAGAAGACGATGAATGTGCAGAGATGTGACGCCCTGAGGGGGGGTTTGGGCGTAGATGTGACGAGAAGAAACGGCAGCAGCGGATTCCTTGAGGCAGGCTGGGGGCGCCAGCGAATGAGCGGGCGGCTGGCATGAGGCCTGCAGCAGCGCTAACACAAAAGCGGATGGCGCTGGTCAGATTGCAGTCGCGCGCAGATCAAGTTCGCCCGCGGTCCAAGCGTCGTTTCCAATCTTGTCGTGTCGCGGTGAATTGCAGCTGAAGGGCGACGACGCTGTCCCGGGGACGCGCATTTTGCTTGCGCATGCCCAGCGCGTGTGTGGTTGGGTGCCTCCAGGGCTTGTTGTCGCAGCCATGGCGGGACGGAAGGCGCGGCGGCCAGGTTGGGCAGGCGCAATGAGGCGAATAAACAACCACAACAGCTGCAGCTGCCCCGCCCAGAACGGCTGCTGAAACATTGCTTCGCCACCCGGACGTCATCACCAACGGCTACAAACCGTCCACGGCCGGCCGTCTATGTATATATCATGCACCAGCCGTGTTTTGCTTTGTGCCCACGGACTCACGAACCGCCGAAGCCATGCACGCCCGCCGCTGAGCACACCGGCTCCGCACTCTGCGCAGTACATTGACCCTGAGTTTGTGCCCAGCTATTGTGTCCCATGGCCATCGCGGCGGCCATGTCCTCGCAGCCAGCAGCCAGCTATCGCGCAGCCGGCAGAAGCAACCTGGCTAGCCTCGCGCTCCAATCAACCCTCGGCACACCATTAGACATCCCCCTCGCGAATCACTGCCATACGCGGCCAACACCGAGAGCCATTGGGTGCGCCGTCTAGATGAACGCTGCACCATCCCCATCTAGCCCCGTGTCGCGACCTGGCTAGAGGCGCGTCCACGTCGGACATGTTAACCTAGCAGATGCCCCATCTCAACACCACTGTCCTCTCCACTGCTACCCCTCATGGACGCCAACTCTCTCAACGAGCGAGTCGACTTTTATCCGTAGCCATCCCCCTCCTCCGTGACCAAAGCGTATTAACGCTGCTAGCCCTCTACATAGACTGTCGACACACCATATATCCCACGAATAAGCAACCGCCTAAAGGGGTTCCACCGACTATGCGACCTGGGTGCTACGACCGCATCATGCCGCCCCGTGGGATATGTCGGCTTGGATTAGCATATATCACGCACTCATCCGCGTCGACAGTCTGTCCTTGATCTTCGTCATGGCTCCGCGCATCAGCTTCCTCTCTGTCTCCTACCTGCTTCTCTCTGTTGCAGCATCTGTTCCCAGCCCTCAGTCAGTCGGATCTGATCTGTCCATCATTACCCACAATGATCTCTATCGTGATTTTACTACCAGACCAGCTTCAAGCATTGTCCTAGACACATCCCATAACCACACCACTGCCGTTTCTAAATGCGCCGCCTTGGGAACTACCCTCTGGAACCCCGATAGCTATTCGCAGGATTTCACTTACCTCCAGTATCTCGATTATGGGAGGCTTCCTGACCAAGCCGCCGTCTTCTGGGTCGAGAGCAATTCGACTTGCAGGGCCATCTCCACCAAAGGCGAACTGAAAGACTACCCATGCAACACCAGGTTGCCCGTACTATGCTCCAACACTGCTACTGACGGCACACGACAGGTAGCCATTACCACTAACAACGCTACAATTGTAGGGCGTCGCGACCAATCCCTTTCGTCTTTTCGCTTCCTCGGCATCAAGTACGGAGCTATCCCAGCTCGCTTCACGCATTCGACATACCACCCCCCTCCGCCCGGCTCAAACCTCACGGCCCTGGAGTACGCTCCCAGATGCATACAATCAGGCTGTTTGTCTCAGGACGCATCGGATTGCACCGAAGACTGTCTCACTCTTAACATATGGACGCCATATCTTCCAAACACTGATAATACAAAGGGCAAGGCTGTTATGGTATGGATGCATGGCGGTGGCTTCACAAGCGGAACAGCGAGCGACACCACGTTCGATGGCGGTGCCATGGCCTCTCGGGGAGATGTAGTGTTGGTCACCATCAACTATCGTCTGTCTACACTGGGTTTCCTTGCACTCAGCAACACTTCATTGGCAGGAAACTATGGCCTCGCAGACCAAAACGTCGCGCTAGAATGGCTTCGCGCTCACATTGGGGATTTTGGAGGCGACAAGGATAGGATTACCATATTCGGACAGAGCGCAGGAGCGGCTGCTGTTAGAGCGTTACTCGCATCTCCTCAAGTACAGGGAAAGGTTGCTAGAGCCATCATGCAGAGCACACCTCAAGGTCTCAACTACGCATCTACTTTCGCCAAGTACTTGACTATCCCAGAAGCCACGAACAGAACCATGGCACTTGTCGGTGAAGTGGGGTGTGCCCAATTTACCGCAGGAGAGCTCGTCGATTGCTTGAGAAGAGTAGATCCATTGGTGTTGGTCAAGTCAAAAACAGTTGCGAGGTTAGTCATTCCTGGACCAGGACATTGATTCCGTAATGACAGTCGAAAGCGTATTGGGTAGTTTACCGAAACAGCTGTGTTTTAAAATGGGCAACTACAAAAGGGCAACAAACTAAAACTTTCTCAGATACCCTGTTGTCGACGGCGAATTCTTGACGAGCCCTTCCCTCCCACTCGGTCCCTCTGCACCAAAGCTAAGCATACCGGTCATGATGGGCAATATGCATGATGACGGCTTGCCATACACATCATACTCCACTTCGACCAACGTCTCGGCTATCCTAACTTCACAGAGTTTCAATGCTTCCGCAATTCTTGCCTCGAATGCCTTCCCCCTTCCAAACATCGACAATCGTACGCTCGCCATTTTCAATCTTACGACCAGGGTGGCAACAGATGGTCTGTTCCGATGTCTGACGGAAAGTACAGCATATACAGCAGCTGCAAACGGCGTCTTCGACCAGGTGTATAGCTACGAGTTTGACAGGGCGTATCAAATCCCAGAATGGAGCCCCAACCCACCAGCTTGCGAGGCTCCTGTCAGCCCAGGGTATCCCTTTGGCAATCCCAACCTACCTTGTAAGCACTACTCTACAGAAAGCGTCTCATTAATTGAGACGAAGCTAACAAACGCCTCACCAGACTACAAATGCCACTCTGGCGACCTCCTCTCCGTATTCGGCACCATCATCTCCCAAGGCCGACCACTACGAGATGCAAACGACATACCCTTTTCCCAATACATACTCGACAGCTGGACGGCGTTTGCACGAACCGGTAACCCGAATCCCGACAAGGCCTTCTTGTCGGCTAGGGGCTTTACAAATACCACCATGATGCTTGCAGCGCAGGGCAACTGGGAGCCTGTTAATACACAAGATCCCAAGTTGAGGGCACTCAATGTGGAGGAGAAGGGTGGAATGGTGTCTTTTAGAGAGGGCGGGCAGTGCGAGGTTCTTGGGCTGGGATTGGGGTATTATAATGTTTGAGTGGAGGGAGAGAGGATTGGGCGACTGACGCGTTGGAGGCAACACGTGGTGGTGGTGGCGGTGGTGGTGATTTGATACTGCTTGTCTTTTTGTGTGTGTAGGAGAGGAACGATAATGGGAGTAGTAGGCTAGAATGATGCAAAGTGAATTTCCTCCCTCCCTGAGAAAACATACATGTCATTGCGATGCACGCCTCTCTTTTTGCCTTGTTTTCTCGCTTCACAGTCTCTATGGCCGGAGCTGACTCCAGCGCCATTGTAATCGTAGATTCGGATGGTCTTTTGCTTCATCTTCCTCTTCGTCTTCACTCTCTTCTTCTCTTTCTCCCCCTCGCCCCGCTCGTCCTTCCTCCATGTTCAGCATTTCGTTTCGCCGTCTTGTTGATTCGTCTTTTGAGGATTTCGGTATCGGCATAGCGACTTCATCTTGGGCGCTTTTTGGCAACATGGAGGGCGTGGGGGTATGTTGATGCTGTGGTGCTGTTGCTGCACGCGACCAATCTGCTATACCCAGCAACGTGATTTGATAGAGCCATCGCGCTGTTGGTGGTGGTGGTGGTGGTGGGGGTGCTTGCTCGGACATGTTAGGGGACTTGTGGGCGCTGGCGATAACGAGGGTGGTCATGGTGTTTCGGTAGAGGGATATCTGATTCCGTAGCCCTAGACGGCGAATCGGTCAAGACCAAAAAGTCGATATCTGCGTATGCGTGACCCTCTTTCCCTCTCTCTCTCTCTCTCTCTCTCTCTTTTATATCCTAATTCCGTGGACAAAGAATAAATGGAGAGAAAGTGTTGATAGATTAGACTCGGTATAGGGAGAGGTATGTAGTATGCCCACACCCTACTTAGGTATCTAAAGTATACGGTAGGTAGCCTGAAACCTTTGAGAGAAAAGCGGAAGGAGAAAATCAAGGAACTTAGAAGGAAAAGTAACCCAATATACAATAAAGCTACATCCCCATTCCTCCTCTAGCCTATTCTTATCTCATGCTGATGCTCATGCTGATGCTCATGTCAATGCTCAGCTCAGCTCCTTCCTTCCTTCCTTCCTTCGCCATCCATCGCTCCAAATCTCAGCCTAGGGGGGCTGATGTCACACCAAAGCATGTGTGCGGCGCAGCAAGGTGCCTAGATCCACAATCCCAACGAACCAACCGCCACCCTTCGTTTTTCTCAATATCACGCGCCACCAGTTCTATTGTCGAGATCGACACCCCGATATCGAGATCAATAGTCGCGCGTTCGAGGTGGCTGCATGCATACATGCATGCATGGGTGGAGATGGAGATGGGAGCTACAGGAGCGGGACGGGATCCGCGAATCGGGCATGTGCGGGTACAGGCAGGTAGCAGGCAGGACATGGGTGAGAATCGGAATGGGGAGGGGGCATATGCAGGGGGTTGATGGTAAATGGGGGCGGCTACGCGGGATGCAAGATGCATTCACCAAGCCGCGAAAAGGGGCGTATATGGGAGTTTTGTTTCATCTGCGATCGCGCTTTACCAGGAGGGAGAGTTGTAGAGAGGGTTCCCTGGAGCATGACTTTTTGGTGTTCCCCATTCTGCAACAACATGAGCTCATTCAAATTACTAGCACAATGTGTGTAAATGTGCTTTCTGTATTCTTCACCTTCATCCCCCCTACGAAAATTATACGTATTAAACGTCGTCTATTGCACGCTTGACGCAAAAAACCTTCGCAGAAACCCCTCCTTCTCCAAGTGGTATACAGCGACCCAAAGCCAAGCCCCCCTCCCTTTTCTATAACTTTGCCTACGCACCCATGCAACCCCCCTCCCCCCTGTCGTACCATTTCATGCCATCGTTGAATCATTGAAAGACTAACCTGTTGTTCCTCGACACCATGCTGGTTGTTTCGCCCACAGTTCAGTTACGCTCGCGACGGAAACAAGCGAATTCTCAAATTTCTCGTCGCGTATCCAAATCGCTCCACGCTTATTCGACTCTTAGTGCTTTCCCGGGAGAGAGGTGTCGAGGTCGAGGGGAAAAGCTTCCTACAACTGTTCCTCTTGCACCTTTGTGACCTCCTCCCAGAGCTGTTTTGCGTTTTCCGCCTTCATCTGTGAATGTTGTTAGTACAAGATTGAACATGTTATGGAGTGCGAAAAAGCCTACCCTGAGTAGATGCATCTCCAACTCGCCTTCCATGTTGGGCGAGTTGAAGAGTAGACGTCCATCCTTGGGTTTCTCGCCCTGTGCGTCACCGCCAAAGACCATTTTACGCGTGACGGCAGCGTTGAGGAGTAAACGATGGGTACCTTCGGCGCGAAGGACAAAACGTGCTTTCTTGGGCTCATCGGCTGTGATGTTGAACTTGAAGGTTCCAACACCACGCTCTTTCCAGCCTCGATTCGATCCCTCGCCAGCCATGTTATAAAGTTTTGCGCGACCAGTCCAAATTGTCGACTCGCCCTCTTCACCAGTTTCGGGTGCTGTAATCGAGTAAGTGGAGTGCTCTCCAGGAAATGAGAGGAAAGCTTACGTTGCTGTTGTGAGAGAAGAGGCTGGCTCGATTGCCGCTCCTCTTTCTCCGCAGCCTTTTCCGGGTCCTCGTCATCCTCATCCTCATCGTCAGAAGGTTCGCCGATGGCTGCCGCTCCAAAAGGCTTCTCTTTTTCTTTCAGACCCTTAATTTCCAAATTTCCACCGGGAGCGGCAAAGGTTCCTACAGTTTTGCCTGCGCCAAAACCTCCGAATCCGCCGCCTGATGATCCGCCAAATGAGCTTCCACCAAAGGTCGAGGATCCAGAGCCTCCAAGCGCTCCAAACCCGCCGCCCGTTGATGTTGTTGGGGCTACACTTCCAGCAAAAGAGGCCAATTTGCTGCCGCTTGCCGCTCCGAAGGGCGAATTAGTGCTCGGCTTAGGGTTGGCAAGTCCGCCGAATGGAGACGAGGCTGAAGCTGCAAAACCACCGAAACCAGAAGCCTTGAACTTGTCATCGGAGGTCTGCGGTAGTGACTCGGGCTTGTCAGAAGTCTTTGGTTCTTGGGGTTTGGCTGCCATGGCGGCGAAGGGCGATGATGCGGAGAAATTGGCAAATCCACTACCCGGTGGTATCTGGAGTAAATGTTAGTTGTTTCCCGATTCAAACAAGTGAGGTTGCCTACTTTGGTCTTGGACTCTGTGTCAGAGGCAGACTGGGGGCTGTCCTTGTCTCGTAACCGCTTGGTGTCTCGCTCCTCGCCAAGCGCCTTTTCTACAGGCTTGCCGTTGGCAGTCGCAGCTTCCGTGCCCTCGGTCGTAGCTTCTGCATCCTTCTCGGCCTGATCGCGTGTCCGCTTGTTCTTCGGGCTTGTGTCGGAGCCAGAAGCCTGGTCGGCCGTCGTCGTCGAAGCGTTTTTGTTAGGCGAGGTCATTTGCTCGTCTGCATCGCTCTCCTTGATACTTGAGATGGTAGCGCCGGAAGGCTTCGCGGAGATGCCAGCTTCCAGATCCTTTGTGATGTCTCTCGACCTCTTGCGCACATGTCGCTCAACCTTCTTTTCAGGTTGCTTATCTGCCTCGGCATCGTCTTCGAAGTCCTCGCGGCTGCGCTTACGTCGTAACCGTCCGCGCTCGCTGTCAGATCCCGAGACGCTCTGGTCTCCTAGTTTGGCGCTACCGTTGGGTACGTCGTTCATGGCCCGGTCGGAGCTCTGGGCGGGGTTTGATGTGGCCTGCGCATCGATTTGTGTGTCCTTGAGTTTCTCCCTGACGTTCTTTCCCTCGCTGTCGCTGCTCTTATCGCTCCGCGCTGGCGAGGTCGGCGCTGCCTTTTCGGTATCCTTGGTTTCGGGGTTGGACATGGCAGCAGCAGCAGCCGCCGCCGCGTGCTGTTTTTCTGGCGCGTCGGTCATTGTAAAAGAGGAATGGTGTTCCGAGCTTCGGGGGGTGCGATTTGCGCTGCGGAAGGGGTGTAGCTTGAGCAGGGCCTGCGTAGACGTTCGTTGGTGGATGTAGGGTATTGTCGACTCGAGCGCTAGACTGAGTATACGTTATTCAGCGTGAATTGCGAATCCGTATGTTTGAATGCAGACTCCAGCTATCACAAGCTGGGGTGAGGGTCAAGCTGCGGCAGGAGACTGCGACGATGGCGGAGATGGTGCTTCGGCACAGCTAGTGGCGAGCTGATAATCAGACAACAAGGCGCGACACGTCTTGGATGGATAGTAAACAAAGACACAGTGTCTGAAAATCTTTGCAGATTCGAGCCGCGGCCTGTCCTCGTTGAGCGGAAGTCGGTCGGTCGTCGATCGTGTGGTTTAGTGGAGTCGGTCAAAGCGTTCAGTACCAAATTTCCACTCCAATGCGCCGATGCAACAATGTTTAATTAGGCAGTCGAGGCCAGAACGCGTCTGTAACGAGAGGAGAGCAGAAAAGGCGCGCTGTGTGTGGTGAGTGGTTCGCCAGGTGCAGAGGGTTGGCGCTTCTGTCGGTCGTGGTCGAGTGCGTTGTCCGCTGCAAAGACCAATGACGAAGTGGGGAAGACAGAACGGCTAAACATGGGCGGCGCGGGTGGCAGCAACTCGTGCGTCTTCGCCTGGTTCGGTGCATGCGCGTCAAGTCACACGTGTGAGTATGTTAATGTGGTCATGTGGCAGCATATTTACAGATATTTGCAGACATTGAAACATGTGTGAAGCCATCTCTGAGCTTGTCTTGACGCCTGGAGCATGATATCTCGCGTGAAGGAACAATCTACTTTTACATGCAGAGCATAACAGATGCCACCCTAGCTGATGAAGCAAAGACAGCCCAGCGCAACGTAAAATACAAACAAGGGGTATACTGCAATTCCGACGCGGTTCCTCACTACCCCAGACCCGCCCATGATGCTCACTCCGGCCGCCAGTGACCAGGCGATGAGGACGACGTAGACGGGTATGCGGACTATGACAGGCACGCCAAAGGCGCTGAGGATGGAGGCGATGACGAGGGGGAAGAGCGTATAGCCGATGATGGAAATGGACTGGAAGAAGGCGCTAGGGTAGTGTTAGTATATATTATGTTCGTGGTTGTGTCTGAGGGGTGTACGAACATGTTGCCTCCTAGGAGCTTGATCTGTAGCGTCACAACCGCCTCTCCAATCCAGACCATGGCAAATACGCCAGAAAATACGAGGTCTTTCTGGTCCCCCTTGGCTCCCCAGGACAAAAACAGACTCAGCAATAGGCAGAAGATGAGCGGCCCCCACAGGTCCCAGTCTCGCAATCCCTCGCTCATGCCGCCCTGGAGAATGACATCGGCGTCTGGCCATCTGCCTGCGATATTCCTCAGACCACCGCCCAAGCCGTCTGCTTCGCCGCGTTCTGCTGCGCCAATGCCTCCGCCGGGCTGCATCATGCCGCCTAGCAGGTACTTGGGGTACAGCACCTGCTTCATCTTCTCCCAGATGGCAAAAATGTCGCGCGACAGCGTGTCCCATACCGTCTCGTCGATGGTGTTGGTGGGCGCGCGGCGGTCCTCGCCGGGGATGCTCGAGGTCAAGTAGGATTGCGTCTGGGCTTGGCCGCGCTGGATGTTGCCCGTCAGCGGCGCGCGGTCCGACGTGCCTTGAAGAGGATCGTCGAGGTCATCGAGGGTAGCTGGTGAGGGTTAGCTCTGTCACTTGGTCTGCTGCTGCATGCGACGCACCATCGTCCGGGTCAATCAGGTCACGCTCCACGGCGTCGTTATCGTAGGGGCTGCTAGCCGTTGCGGAACTGGGCATCATTGCCGCCATGTTTCGGTGAAAAACCCTGCGTTCACGGGTCGCGGGCTATTGCTCCAATCGGCAGGTATCGTGGGTTGATGGAGAGGCTCTGCTGTCCTCAACGTTAACGCGCAAGCTCGCGGGACCTGTAACCGGAGGGTGCGGTACTAAGTCCGGCTAGCATCCCGCCCACTGAGAAGCTTGACCCGTTAGCCTCCACCGCCTTCACTGACTGGCGTCACTCCCACTATTTAGCTCGTCGCCATGCATTGCGCCCCTGCACCCGACCGCCGTGTTCTGCAGTCCATATATATAACCTGACAAGCCACCTTCACCACCCTAAATTCTGGCAAGGAGAAATTTAGTCAACATGGCCGACCCTGTTTTGAACGACATCTCCCACAGGCGCTTCAACCAGCTGCGAGGAAGTTGGGTATTAGTTTCTCCGCACCGCACCAAGCGGCCATGGCAGTAAGCATGCTCGCTGAGATTGTTATTGGATACAGGACTAATCCCCCGCAGAGGCATGCAAGAAGAGCCCTCCAAAACAACGCTCCCCGAGTATGACCCAAAGGTATATCCCTTCGCCCGAGCAAGTCCCCAAATCACTGCCCTACTAACCCACCAAGTGCTATCTGTGTCCCTCCAACACCCGCGCAAATGGCGAGCACAACCCCAAGTTTGAGGACACTTTCGTTTTCATCAACGATTACAGTGCCGTCATGGAGGACCAGCAAGAATACCGCCCGGACAGCAAAGACGGGTCCCTCGCCGCCCGCCTACTTCGCGCCGAAGCCGTCACTGGAAAGTGCTATGTCATTTGTTTCTCCCCCTCTCACAATCTCACCCTTGCCGACATGACACCCACCGAGATTGTTCCGATAATAGAGACCTGGACGAACATCTACGTTGCGCATCTGGACCCCAAGTCACCCTTGTCCAAGCTGGCCTCTGCTATGACTATTCCACAGCTAGCACAGGGTCCTATCGATCCTCCAAGCGCGCAGTATCGCTACATGCAAATCTTCGAGAACAAAGGTTCCGCAATGGGCTGCTCGAACCCCCACCCCCACGGCCAAATCTGGACCACGACTTCATTCCCAGAGGAGCCCGCCACCGAACTCGTGCAGCTGAGCAAATATCGCAAAGAGCAGGGCGGCTGCCACATGCTGGTAGACTATGCTGCGCTCGAGTCCCAGGAGAAGACACGCACAGTCTTTGAGAATGAGAGCTTCTGGGCCGGTGTTCCCTACTGGGCCGTCTGGCCATTTGAGATTATGATCGTCTCCAAGCAGCACAAGCGGTCGCTGGTCGACCTCACCAAGGACGATCGCGCGCAATTAGCAGAGGCCATTGCTGAAATTACGAGGCGGTATGACAACCTCTTCGAAACCCAATTCCCGTACAGTAAGTTGGACAAGCTGAATTCTGGTGATACGCGTAATTAACAAGATTAGGCATGGGACTGCATCAGGCTCCCCTTACAGGCACGCACGACGAAATCGAGTCGAGTCACTTCCACATTCACTTCTACCCGCCCCTGCTACGAAGCGCCACAGTTCGCAAGTTCCAGGTTGGCTACGAGATGATGGCCGAGCCTCAGCGCGATATCACCCCTGAGCAGGCAGCAGAGCGTTTGAGGAACTGTGATGGCGAGCTCTATCGCAAGAAGCTCGAGTCCTCGCCAACCACAAACGGTGTCAACGGCACCAACGGCGTCAATGGCAACCACTAGAGCGCTCTTTCGAGATGCTCCAGCCATACCCAAACTTCTTTTCGTTTTCAATTTTCATACCAAGGCACTACTTGCATATTCGCAGCTGGGACGCCGTGAAGCCTGGTAGCTCACAGTCACGTCCTCCAACTGCACAATCATTCCAAGAATGGGAGAAGATACCCAAGAAGCACAATGAGAGAAGATTTACATTACCGAGTTGATGATGATGCATATAGCAGCGGCGATGCATATGGCGCGTAGGGGTTTTTTTTTAAAGACGCAAGTTTTTTCCTGACAAATAAACAAACGATAAATTTAGCCTTTTCCAACAATGGGACATGTATAATGTGATCATGCGGACATACGGACATGAGTCTGACAGTGGTGTTTGCTGGATTCAATGTTACATCACCTTAGGTCGGTAGGGTCTCGTGGATCTAACGTCATAACACACAGGCCAGCGACACACGGCCACACATGTGCCCCACCATCGCCCGCCTCGGAACCTGATCTCGAACCCCGCCATCCCATCACCAGACCAGACCAGACCAGACCCCTTCCTTTCCTTCCCACTAGCACTCCCGCATCTCCAATACTTCTTCCAAACCCTGATTCCTACACATACCCCAAATTCAACCAAACAAAACGTACGTAACCTCGTCGTCCCTAAGCAAACAGCTTAGGAAGCAGCTAGACAAGCTGCAACGCCCCGCCTCCCCTCCATCTACGATGCGCGAAAGACGAGTAGAAACTGCAGAAAGGGGATGCGATGGGGGGTTTAACTAGAGCAAATGGAAAGCTGACGATGCGAGCATAGAAAAATCGCAACCATGCCAAGCGCAAAGTACACCGAAGTCTACCAAAAGGTCAGCGACATGGGCACCAAGCTCAAGACGGCTGGCAAAGGAAATCCAGCGTAACGAGAAATGGCGTAAGATGGCCAAGGTCGTTCACGCGGGTGCAGACAAGGGCGG